>CAUYPK010080079.1:0-58635 GCA_963574355.1 Loris lydekkerianus | reverse complement strand
TGATCATGATGTATGACTTTTTTGATGATAAGCTGTAATCTATTAGCTAAGATTTTGTTGAGAATTTTTGCATCTATATTCATTAGTGAAATTGGTCTGAAATTCTCCTTTTTAGTTGGGTCTTTTCCTGGTTTTGGTATTAGGGTGATGTTTGCTTCATAGAACACGTTGGGGAAGATTCCTTCCTTCTCAATTTTTTGGAATAATTTCTGTAATATAGGAATAATTTCTTCTTTGAAGATTTGATAAAATTCTGGTATGAAGCTATCCAGACAAGGGCATTTTTTTGTTGGAAGATTTTTTATTGTTTCTTTGATCTCAGTGCTTGAAATTGGTCTGTTCAGGAGATCTGTTTCATCTAGGGTAAGTCTAGGGAGAGGGTGTGATTCCAAATATTGATCCATTTCCTTCACATTGTCAAATTTCTGGGCATAAAGTTTTTGGTAGTATTCAGAGATAATCTCTTGTATCTCTGTGGTATCAGTTGCTATTTCCCCTTTGTCATTTCTGATTGAGGTTATTAGAGATTTTGCTTTTTTATTTCTAGTTAGTCTAGTCAAAGATTTATCTATTTTATTTATTTTTTGAAAAAACCAACTCCTTGTTTCATTAATTTTCTGAATGATTCCTTTGTTTTCAATTTCATTAATCTCTGATTTAATTTTGTTTTTTTTTTTGTTTGTTTGTTTATTTTTGCAGTTTTTTTTTTTTTGTTTGTTTTGTTTTTGTTTTTGTTTTTGTTTTTGTTTTTGTTTTGCCAGGGCTAGGTTTGAACCCGCCACATCTGGCATATGGGGCCGGCACCCTATCTCTTTGAGACACAGGTGCCACCCCTCTGATTTAATTTTGGATATTTATTTTCTTCTGCTGGGTTTAGGCTTAAATTGTTCTTCTTTTTCCAATTCCATCAGATGGCTTGTGAGTTTGTTGATGTGTTCTCTTTCTGTTTTTCAAATGAAGGCTTCTAAAGAGATAAATTTTCCTTCAGGACTGCTTTTGCTGTATCCCATAGGTTTTGGTAACTTGTGTCTTCATTGTTGTTATACTCAAGGAAGTTAATAATTTCCTTTTTTATTTCTTCCTGCACCCAACTGTCATTCAGCATAAGGTTATTTAACTTCCATCCCTTTGTGTGAGGTTGAGCATTTTTGTTGGAGTTGAATTCCACTTTTAGTGCCTTGTGGTCTGAGAAAATGCAAGGTAGAATTTCAATTCTTTTGATTCTGTTGAGGTTTGTTTTATGTCCAAGGATATGATCGATTTTGGAGAATGTTCCATGGGATGATAGGAAGAATGTATATTCTTTATCTTTGGGATGGAGTGTTCTGTATACATCTATCAAGCACAGTTGTTCTAGGGTCTCCTTTAAATCTCTAACATCTTTGTTTAATTTCTGTTTAGAGGATCTGTCCAGCTCTGAGAGAGGGGTATTGACATCCCCTGTTCCTATGGTGTTGTAGGATATCATATTGCTCAAACTAAGCAAGGTCTATTTGAAGAATCTGGAATCATTTAAATTGGGTGCACAAATATTTGGAATCAAATAGAAAACCAGGAAAAGAAACCAACAACTTACAGCCACCTAATCTTCAATAAACCAAAAAAGAGCATCCACTGGGGGAAAGATTCCCTATTCAATAAATGGTGCTGGAAGAATTAGATATTCACATGCAAAAGATTGAAACTGGACCCATACCTTTCTCCACTCACAAAAATTGATTCAAGATGGATAATGGACTTAAATTTAAGGCATGAAACAATACAAATCCTCAAAGAAAGAATAGGAAAAACACTGGAAGATATTAGCCTGGGGAAAGCTTTTATGAGGAAGACTGCCATGGCAATAGCAACACCAGCAATAATAAACAAATGGGATTTAATTAAATTGAAGTTTCTGTACAGCCAAGGAAACAACAACCAAAGCAAATAGACATCCTATCCAATAGGAAAGGATATTTGCATATTTTGAATCAGACAAACACTTAATAACCAGGATCTATACACAACTTCAATTAATTCACAAGAAAAAAAACAAAAACCAACAATCCCATACATCAATGGGGAAGAGAGATGAATAGAATCTTCTCCGAAGATGACAGATGAATGTCTAGCAATCATATGAAAAAATGCTCATCATAGAGAAATTCAAATTAAAAACATCCTCAGATATCACCTAACCCCAGCGAGAATGACCTATATCACAAAATCTCAAAACTGCAGATGCTGGCGTGGATGTGGAGAGAAAGGAACACTTTTACACTGCTGGTGGGACTGCAAACTAGTACAATCTTTTTGGAAGGAAGTTTGGAGAAACCTCAAAGAACTCAACCTAGACCTCCCGTTTGATCCTGCAATCCCATTACTGGGCATCTATCCAGAAGGAAAAAAAAAAAAAAACCTTTTATTATAAAGACACTTGTACTAGGCTGTTTATGGCAGCCAAATTTAAAATTGCCAAAATGTAGGAACAACCTAAATGTCCTTCAACCCAGGAATGGATTGGTAAGCTATGGTATATGTATACCATGGAATATTACTCAGCCATTAAAAATGGAGATTTTGCAGCATTTGTGGTAACTTGGATAGAGGTGGAACACATTGCATCACAGGAATGGAGAAGTATGAATCCTGTATACTCAATTTTGATATGAAGACAATTAATGACAATTAATGACATGGTGAGACATGGGGGAAGAGGACAGTAGGTGGAAAAGAAGGGAAGGGGTGAGGGAAAGGAAAAGAAGAAAAAAAAGAACAAGAAAAGAAAAGAAAAGAATGACCAATTTTCACATAAATTGGTTTTAGTTTTGACCAAAATACATTACTTAAACATTAATTTTTAACTCAGCTTGTTAATATGTTATTTAGGATATTGTATTCTCATTTATTAGTGATATATGTTTATAATTTCTCCTTTATAATAATGTATTTTCTCCAATTTTAATATCAGGTGTACCCAGTTCAAGTAGAATGATTTTGAAGTATTTCTCCTTTTTTTATCATCTATAAGATTTAGCACGATCTGCTTTTTGAAATTATCTTTTAGTTTTATTTATAAATATTAGTTGTCTATTTTTTGATACTTAAAAAATAATAAGAAGAAGTTAATTGATGACTCTATACTGAATCTCAGAGTCAAAGCATTCTATAATAGACATACTCTTATTTGACAATGTGAATGTTACTTTCTTTGCATTATAATTACTAATACTATTACTTAATATTTCAATGTAGCAATTGTTTGATTCCTTTTCTGAATGTATTTATGTTCATTTGTTCTTTACAAGGTTTTTGTTTCTAGTGCTTATCTTAAACGTTTTTATTGAAATTTAAAAAAAAAGTTTCCCAGAGGCAATTTACAGAATGAAAAGAGACTTAGATGACATAATAAACAATTTAAATTGTGAAAAAAAAATTTATGAACACAACTTAAATGTTCCCAGGTTCTTAAAACAGACCTTAATTAGTCTGAGCAATGTGATATCCTATAACACCATAATAACAGGGGACGTTAACATTCCTCTTCCAGAGCTGGACAGATTCTCCAAACAGAAACTAAACAAAGATACAAAGGATTTAATTGTAACCCTAGAACAACTGTGCTTGGTAAAAGTTTATAGAATGCTCCATCCCAAAGCTAAAGAAAAATAAATTCTTCTCATCAGCCCATGGAACATTCTCGAAAATTAATCATATCCTTGGACACAAAACAAACCTCAACAGAAAGAAAAGATTGACATTTTACCTTGTATCTTCTCAGACCACAAGGCGTTAAAGGTGGAACTCAACTCCAACAAAACATTCAACCCCACACAAAAGAATGGAAATTAAACAACCTTATACTGAATGACAGTTGGATGCATGAAGAAATAAGAGGAAATCATTAAATTTCTTGAGCAGAACAATAATGAAGACGCAAGCTACAAAAATGTGTGGGATTTGGTGGGGCAAAAGTAGTCCTGGGAAGAAACATTATCACTTTAGATGCCTACTTCCAAAAAGCAGAGAGAGTGCATCAACAAACTCATAAGCCATCCTGTGGAATTGGGAAAAGAAGAACAATCTAAGCCTAAATCCAGCAGAAGAAAAGAAATATCCAAAATTAAATCAGAGATTAATGAAATTGAATTGAATTGGATTAATGAAATTGATTAATGAAAGCAAAAGAATCATTCAGAAAATTAATGAAACAAGGAGTTGTTTTTTTGAAAAAATAAATAAAATAGATAAACCTTTGGCCAGACAAACTAGAAATAGAAAAGTAAAATCTCTAGTAACCTCAATCAGAAATCATAAATGGGAAATAACAACTGATGCCACAGAGATACAAGAGATTATCTCTGAATACTATAAGAAACTCTATGCCCAGAAATTTGACAATGTGAAGGAAATGGATCAATATTTAAAATCACACCCTCTCCCTAGACTAAGCCAGGAATAAATAGATCTCCTGAACAGACCAATTTTAAGCACACAGACAAAGAAACAATAACAAATCTCCCCCCCCAAAAAAAAAAAAAATGCCCTGGTCCAGATGGCTTCACAGCAGAATTCTATCAAACATTTGAGGAAGAGTGTATTCCCATACTGCAGAAAATATTCCAAAAATTTGAGGAACAAGGAATCTTCCCCAACACGTTCTATGAAGCAAACATCACCCTGATACCAAAACCAGGAAAAAACCCAATTGAAAGGAGAACTTCAGACCCAATTTGACTCATGAATATAGATACAAAAATTCTCAACAAAAACCTAGCCAATAGATTACAGCTTATCATGAAAAAAGTCATACATCATGATCAAGTAGTTTTCATCCCAGGAATGCAAGGCTGGTTTAACATATGCAAGTCCATAAACATTACTCACCATATCAACAGGAGCAAAAACAAAGAATGTATGATCCTTTCAATCGATACAGAAAACATATTTGATACAATCCAGCATCCTTTCCTAAATAGAACACTGGGGAGTTTAGGCGTAGGTGGTACATTTCTTAAACTGATTGAAGCTGTCTATGACAAACCCACAGCTAATATTTTACTTAATGGAGTAAAATTGAAAGCTTTTTCACTTACAAGTGGAACCAGACAAGGTTTTCCTCTATCACCACTACTATGCAACATAGTGCTGGAAGTTCTAGCCCATACAAACAGGCAAGAGAAGGAAATAAAGGGCATCCAAATGGGAGCAGAGGAGGTCAAACTCTCCCTCTTTGCTGATAATATGATCTTATACTTAAAGAACCCCAAAGACTCCACAAATGACTCCTGGAAGTCATTAAAAAATACAGTAATATCTCAAGATATAAAATCAGTGTCCACAAGTCAGTAGCCTTTGTATACACTAATAACAGCCAAGATGAGAGGCTAAATAAGGACACAATGCCCTTCACCATAGCTTCAAGGAAAATGAAATACTTAGGAATATACCTAACAAAAGAAGTGAAGGACCTCTATGAAGAAAATTATGAAACCCTAAGAAATAGCACAGGATATTATTAATAACACATAGATGAACATACCGTACTCATATCTGGGAAGAATCAACATTGTTAAAATGTCTATAATTCCCAAAGCAATCTACACATTCAATGCTATCCATATTAAAATACAACATTGTACTTTCAAGACCTGGAAAAAAATAATTATTCATTTGTACAGAACCAGAAAACAACAACAACATAGAGCTAAGGCAGTTCTTAGTAATAAAAACAAAGCCGGGGGTATCAGCATACCAGACTTTAGGCTGTACTACAAGTATTAGTGATCAAAACACCATGGTATTGGCATGAAAATAGAGGCATAGACATTTGGAATCAAACAGAAAACCAGGAAATGAAATAACATCTTACAGCCACCTAATCTTCAATAAACTGAACAAGAACATACACTGGGGGAAAGAATTCCTATTTAATAAATGGTGCTGGGAAAACTTGATATCCATATGTAAAAGACTGAAAATGGACCCGCACCTTTCTCCATGATAAAAGACCTAAATTTAAGGCATGAAACAATAAAAATCATCAAAGAAAGCATAGGAAAAAGCACTTGATTATATCAGCCTGGGAAAAGACTTTATGAAGAAGACTTCCATGGCAATTACAACAACAAAAATGAACAAATCAGACTTAACGAAACTGAAAAGCTCTGTACAGCTAAGGAGACAACAACCACACCAAATAGACAACCTACACAATGGGAAAAGATATTTACATATTTTGAATCAAACAAGAGCTTGATCACTAGGATCTGTAGAGAACTCAAATTAATCTATATGAAAAAAAGCCAACAATCCCATATATCAATAGGCAAGAGAAATGAATAGAACCTTCTCTAAAGTAGACAGACTAATGGATAACAAACAAAAAAATGCTCATCATCCCTAATTATTAGAGAAATGCAAATCAAAACCTCCCTGAGATATTATCTAACCCCAGTGACAATGGCCCATATCACAAAATCACAAAACTGCATATGCTGGCATGGATGTGGAGAGAAAGGAACACTTTTACACTGCCGGTGGGACTGCAAACTAATACAACCTTTTTGGAAGGAAGCATGGAGAACCCTCAAAGAACTCAAGCTAGACCTCCCATTTGATCCTGCAATCCCATTACTGGGTATCTACTCAGAAGGAAAAAAATCCTTTTACCGTAAGGACACTTGCAATAGACTGTTCATTGCAACTCAATTTACAATCGCCAAAATGTGGGAACAGCCTAAATGCCCACCAACCCAGGAATGGATTAACAAGCAGTGGTATATGTATACCATGGAATACTATTCAGCCACTAAAAAAGATGGAGACTTTACATCTTTTGTATTAATGTGGATGGAAGTGGAACACATTATTCCTAGTAAAGCATCACAAGAATGGAGGAGCATGAATTCTATGTACTCAGTTCTCATATGAGGACAACTGAGGACCTAGTACATGTGCGGGGCAGGGAAGGGGAAAGAAGAGAGAGAGGAGGAGGGAGGGAAGTGCAGAGAGAGGGATGAAGGGAGGTGAGTAGGAGAAGGGACCAGCAGATAGAAGGAGGGAGGGAGGGGCTGGGGGTCTTGGTGTGTGACACACCTTTTGGGGGGAAGACTCAATTATAACAGGGACTTTACCTAACAAATGCAATCAGTGTAACCTAGTTTCTCATACTCTCAGTGGATCCCCAACATTAAAAAAAAAAAAAAGAAAGAAAATAATGGATTCATGTTGACCATGGCAGGTAGCGTTGAGAAGCCTGCTTCAAGACCAAAGCTGGAGTGTGTACTCATATGTTGATATCTGTGTGTTACAGGTTGTTAAATATTTTGACTAGCATCTCTGAATGAGTCAAATTCTTATTTAAAACAAAACAAATCACTTTTTGAAATGGAATCGTCAAGTATAAATTTGCAAATTGCTAAATCCTACTTCTGACTTAAAATATTCCAAAGTAGCGAAATATTTAAAATGGTAGACAAATCAGAAAATAATACCACAGAGCGTCAGACATCCAACACACAAATTTAATAAGTGTTAACATTTGCTTCACATATCTTTTAGGAAAAAAATGATGTGGATATAGCCAAAGGCGTATAGCCTTATCCCTATATCCTTTTACTGTCTTTCCCCAGAAGTAACCACTATCCTGACTTCATTGACAATTAAAGAAATGCAAATTAAAGCTACAAGCTACCATTTCCACTGATCGGATGGGTATACATTAAAACGTTTATATTCAGAGCTGCTGAGGATATTGCAAACTAGAACTTTCATTCACTATTAGTGTGAGTGTAAATGTGTTCAATCTCTTGGGAGGACAATTTGGTAACATCTAATACTGCTAAGAATTAAGCCTTTGTATGTACTCACAAAAATGCTCCAAAATATATGAACAAGATTGTTCACTGCATATAATAATATAATAATAAAAGATTAAAAACAGACAAGTCCACCAAGAGGCAATTGGCTAAATAAATTATAGCATATCTGTATGTTGTAATATCATGTAGCTACTAAAAACAAAGAGGTAGATATATGCAAAGAAATATAATAACTGTATGAAAAGATATTAAAGACATATTACCAAACAAAAGAAGCAGGGTGAGGAGTGTTCTGTATAATAAGATTCCTGTTCTGTAAGGTAAAATATGCATAAAGGTTTGGAAGGAATCTCTAGAAAGTGTTAAAAATGGTTACCTTTGGAGATAGGGATGTGGGGTGTGTGTGGTGAAGAAATCTTATATTTTCCTTTTACGTATTTCTATACAGTTTAAACTTTCAGACCATAGAAATGTGTTAATTTTATATTTTTATGTTTTAATATCGATAGCACTTACTAGATGGTGAGATTAGGGGACATTTGAATTTTTCTTCTTTATACTATGCTTTTAAAAAATAATAAGTGCAACTAAAATATCTTTTACCGTTAGGCTGCAGGATTCCTTTAAGATCTCCCATTTAGGTTTCTTCCTTGACTTATGGTATTACCCCTTCAGCAAGTCTCCTGTAATATTCCCAGATGAGAGTAACCCATTATCAATCATCAGTAAATGACACTTTTTCTTGGAGAGCTGTCATCTATGAAAGCAGAGACCTGAGTCCTTAGAGATCAGGCCATAGGACAGGAGTGTATGTGTGTGTGTGTGTGTGTGTGTGTGTGTGAAAATAATATACATACATGCATACATACATATATATATACAAACTATTTAAGAATATTACAAGTGCTTTATCAATTCAAAAAACAACATTTTGTCTTTTGTTGAATTATAAAAATAATAAGTGCTCAGAAAATTAAAGAGAAGATAAAATCACTTATGATTCCTTATACAGCAAATATTATTTCTAACACTTATATATACTTCCTTTTAAATTTTTTCTCTGCATGTACACACTACCTTTGCACCCTACAGGTGTAGTAGCATTCAGTACATACAGTTTTGTATCCTTAACTTTTCACTGAACATTATATTGTGAGTATGTTTCTTATACCTGCAGGGATGTACCAAGGTCTAGGGGATGAAAATGGTCTGTTCTGGGTGCAGACAGTAAGCAGAAGTGCATTTTATCTATAAATATGAAAAACAGTAATAAACCTGATGAGTCTGTTTTTACTATTACTATTCACTGGAAATCCTAAACAATGTTGGCGATAAAATACTCCTTTCACTGTCCTATCCTCCTTTAATATACTATTGTATGGCCGCCCAGTTCTGATTAGGGCAGAGGGAAGAGAAAAGGGTGGACTTTTATCTAAGGGAGACACGCTAAGGAGCTCAGAGTCAGCCAGGAAGTCATTGAAAGACAGAATGAAGAGGCAACATTCCAAACAACCCTTCCTTTACCAGTTTGCTGCTTGTATCCATCCAACTTAGATAACTTTTAAAAATCTGCTTGACTTAAAAAAAAGAGCAGCTGTCTTCCTTATGTGCATATAACTTAAATCATTAGTGATGCTGGTGTAAATGCCCTGTGTGTTGCCATCTATAATCCTTAGGCTAAAGGGGCCAAAAATGCAATCAATTGTTCAATTATAAAATAAAAATAGACTTCCTTACTTCATTTTCAGCTGTGTTTTAGTCCATGATGATATTCAACTCATGGTTTTACAAAGACATCTGAGTTTGCTGCGTATCGTTTGAGTTTTGCACTATACAACTACTAATTTCTCCAGCATTTCTGGAAGATCAATGGCGCTAAAAACATCTTGTAACTTCTGTGGTCCAGAGTGATTATTCTGGACTCTCTGGGAATTCTACACACTGCAGACTTCAGATTCTTTCAAAAATCAGCAAAACATGCTAGAATCCCCACTAAACGATCTTTCCATTTTTTTATTTCCTAGTCAGCTCCATGCATTTGGTAATCTTGAAATTACTACATCATCTTGTGTTGATGGTGGAGCAACATGGAGCCATGATCAAGGTTTTAACGCTAATGCAGTTTCATGTTTTAGAACTAAAAAAAAAAAAACATTTTGCATTGAAAAAAAATTTTGTAATTAACTTCTGAAGAATTTGTACATTCAAACATCTTACCCTGCTGGAGGAGACTGATAAAGCAAATGTACTACCTTCTGCTGAAGAGAAACTGTATTTAGAAGGAACTTGCTATTCTTATAAAACTTTTAATAGGAAGAAGTGAATCAAATTCCTTAATTACCATTTTATGGTTGGTAAAAGGGCAAATTACATGCCATCAATTTCTAAACTTCTAAATGTCTCTGGTGCTTTTAATTAAAGCTGCCATCTAGAAACTACTAAAGCAATTTTACAAAATTAGTTATTTATAGGTTACCATAATACACCACTCAAAATATGATTTAAGCAATTTGCAGCCTGTTAGTGTGTGATCTCTGTCACTGTTTGTGGCAGGGGGTGGAGGGCTCTTCCTTTTAATCAGGTGAGATGATTCTTAAGTGGACAGGTAAGGTGTAGGAGGAGCTGTGATAAAGGAACAAAGTTACTTTGGCTAGTGATCTTAAAGAAAGAAGAAGACTTCCATGTTGTCAATGTTTACATGCAAGGGTGCAAGTTTCACTCTAGGCAATATTGTGGGGGTGAAGTATGTCACTGTTATTCTTCCATCCCTCCCCCCTTTGCGGCTATTCTGCCAGATACCTAGCACCACACTTTTCCATGCCACCTTGAGTAGATCTTACCCAGGCTTGCCCTCCTTTGGTGATTTTGTCTATGTAAACAAATCCATCCTTTGTTCCAGGCCTTCAAGGCCCCATACAGTATTTACTGAGGAATAAATGTGTTGCTCTTTCAGGCAATTGCCTGCACCGAACACGAAGCTCACATCTTGAGAAAATCCTTATGGAATGAATTTCATGGTTAAATGGTAGGATGCTAATGGGAATGATGGTTAGGTGGAACTTGTTGGGCTTCCCTGAGTATAACATGTACGAGGAACCAGCACTAGAACTACTACTGTATCTGAGGGGGATCAGCTAATCAAATCAAATACAGTGCATGAATCCCACCCTACCTTCACTCTTGCTTCGTTTGTGGTGCCATTCCTACCTAGAAATTATCAAGTCTCAGATTGATCTACAATCAATGTGGAGTTTACTTCTATTCAAAGTAACTTACTCCTTGCGCAGGTCCTTATTATAATCATTATTACTACTGGCAACAAAACAGCAAGACGGAGCATAATGGCAGGTGATATTTACTGTGTACACTCTACATGCTGCACTAGATGCTTTACAGACATTTTCCAAAACCTGGTTGTGTAGACACTATTACTAGTATTACAACTTTACAGACGAGGAATCCAAAGCTCAAGGAGGTTAAGTACTTTACCCAGGGTCACACATTTAATGACAGTCAGATCTGGGATTTGTATCCAGTTTTGTTTGACTCCTGATCCTGGGAAACTGTCATTATATTTTGTCTGTAAAGTATTATCTCTATTTTGCTAGAATCTCATGCACACGGAAAATTAAAATAAATACCAAAGAAATCTATTTAATAATGCATCTGTGGCTTTATAAAATCTGGATGAACTTACTGCAGGTTTTTCTTAATCATGGAAGCTACCTAGATCAACCAGGCAATTAGCCAACGCTAGGTAAAACTGCCTTCCTTTTGTTTGACTTCTCTCACCGACAGCTTATAGCTGTAAGGTTGCAACAGAATAGGCAGGAAGGGTCTCATGTTCTAGTTGCTGCATCATAAACAGATATTTTAGGCAAGCTATGCACAAAAACAAGTTAAGCTTTAATTCTGGTTGCACAATAGGCATTGTCTTCTATTGTAGCTATAGTAAGCTGAGAGACCAATAACATAGTTTAAGAAAGAAATTTCCCTAAATGAAAACAGCACAGGATCACTGAGGAATAAAGAATAAATGTTTTGCCTGAATTTTAAGGCTTTGTCAAACATATTTTTCTCAAGATATCTCTGATTTTAAAACAAGGATATTGGAGGAAAAGTCTCATGGAAAATTCCTGGACACTGAGTTGGGAATATGGCCATGAGTGGTAGAATGTTGGTCTTACCCAGAAAGAAGACTTCTCTAAGTGACTCTTCAAACCTTTCCCACTTACCGTAAAGCCTGATCTTACTCCCAAATTTTCAGCAGAATAGATCCACTTCTCTGAGAACACTGAGGCTATCAGAATGGAAAACTACCAACCTTCTAGCTTCTTCTACCTATAATCTTATCCTCATACCTACACCTACACATAATTTTAGGATGGTCCCTTCAAACTCTCCTCCTATTCAAGTCCTAATCTCTTCCAGTTTCCTTCAGACCCTGTGTCATCCTTTGTTCCCTGTCTTCTGTGTCTTTCCACTGACCCATAAACATTGTCACATATCCCCTGTAGAAAAGTCCTTCCTGAGCTCCTTGACCTCCCACTCCTTATCACACTATCTCTCACATTCCAACTTCTTCAGAGAGTGATATTCACCAGCGATACTGTGAATATTTACTCATTGGTTCATCAAATGAGCAAAATCTGGTTCCCACCCTTACCTCTATTCGTACCACTAATGGCAGGGTTTCACCAATTAACTCTTCATTGCCTAATCAAATGGGTACAAATGTGAAACATTCCACACTGGTTTTTCACATCTCCTTGAAACAAATTGCTCTCTTGGCTTCCTTGATACCATACTTTTTGGTTCACCTCTTTATTCCTGGAAGGTTTCTTTTCTTTCACTTTCATTAGATCCCCTTTCCTTTGTATATTTTCCTTTGTATATTTTGTATATTTTAGTCCTCCCTATGGTTTCTTTGCCCCAGCTTTGCTCCAGTGCATTTATCACCTTGTCACCACAATTATCAAAAAGACATGTGCCAGATGATCATATCTCTCCTCTGCTTCAATTTTTTTGTCTCTGGGTGAAAATCCAAACTTATTTCTGCTTCTGCTCTTCTAATTACTCTCAAATAGTTTTATGCTAGAAAATACTGATTTTCTTGTGGTTTCCTAAATATACCATTCGTTTTATTCATGCTGTGGCTTACCTGTAATTTTGCTAAGGGCTGTCCCAAGTGTCAATCCAAATGGTTATGTTACCAAGATGGATAATAAACACACATACACACACAAAAAAAAAAAATTAGGAGAAACCTACTACCCTCATTGCACAGGAAAACCAAAAGAATATTCCCATGTTTATTTATGTACTACATTCTCTCCCTTATAGAAACTAGCGAGATCAGAATGGAATCACTGATGACAGTCTTACCATCTTTCCATTAACCTCACATACAGCTTTACAGAATAGCATGAAGATGCCAGAGGAATGAGTAGAGCTTCAAGCTGCACCTCAGCTATGTCTGGATAGGGACAAAAACAGATTGTGTCTAGACTTTATCATACCCAGATTTAATTGCCAATTAAGTTAAAATGAATACTATATGCTTAGTGTCATGAATACCCTAAAAACACTCTAGGAAGCTGTCAAGATTTAAGAATCATTCCCTCCTATGAAACAGCTCAGGGGCTGTTTGCCCTCATCTGGATATTGCATAAATTCTGCTGAATTCTGAGGTCAGTTTGCTTAAAGATATACATGAAAATAGAGATATAACAGTTGGTGAGGTCCAAGAGGACCAAACTAAGTTATTGATTAATTTCATCCTGTCCAGTCACTCTTTCACCCTCTGTATCTACTTAAAAAAATAAATGCATTCAGCTTGTCACAAATTTTATTTTATATCTCCACCTAGTACCATTTCACATTCTGCTTAAGTACTTGGTCATCTATCACATGACTCATTAGTTTGAGTTCTCTGTAGAATTAAAGAAAGTTGCAGTAAAAATAATGAATGGAACCTAAGCTTCAACTACATCATCCATGCATGTTTTAAAAGCATCTTTCAAAGTCAATTCAAACTCATATACAATGCCAGTGATTAGCACTCCATCAACCTCTTTGCTCAACTTTTTTCTTTGCTCTATTACATTGAAGTATTGATGAGTAAAATGGCAAATGTTTCTCTTTATTGGGATTCAAATCAAAGTGTAGAAAAGTAGATCAGATAAAGACGTCTTCCCAAGAGAAGTACCCAGAGGCTATCATATGAAATTCCATTTGGGGATGCTTCCATTTTTCCTTTAGACAAAATTTGTAGTTACTAGTGTAGACAAGAATTTTAATAAAAAAAAAAAATGAAGCTTTCCTGTCTCTGTCCCTTAAGGAAAATTTGGTGAAGTTCCTAACTGCAGAATCTTCCAAACAGATAGGACAAGATTTCCTGGAGATTTATGTGAATAATTACATTTACAGACTATGTAAATGCTCTGTAGTGCATTATGAGTACACTACTGGGTCAGAAAAATCTGAGAAATGGCTTTAATACGAAAAGGAAAATAGATCAACATGCTATTTGTCTTGTAAATAACAAAGCACCATGGGCCTTTTTTTGACATCATGAGTTTTTTTTTGAGTCGAGAAGACTTGGTTTGGTTTCTAGTATTGTTTTCTGACAATGCTTTTCAACCTGTGGGTTGCGACCCACAGGAATTGTATTAAAGGGCTGTGGCATTAGGGAGGTTGAGAACCACTGTGTGTAAGCTGTGTGACCTTGGGTACATTTCTTAACCTGAGTCTCTGTTTCCTAGTCTGTACAGTGGAAATAATACTATGTACATTGTGCATTATTATGAAGATGACAGATACTGTGGGCAAAATATCTAGCACAGTAAATGGTACACAGTAGGCACTCAGTAATTTTTAACTATGATTATTTTATTAAATGAGTGCTGGCAACATAAGGTTATATAGCACACTCCCTCTGGGTGAAGAGCTCAACTACAACTTGAAGTTTACCTTAGAAATGAAAACAAGGTAAACTAAACATTTGCACCCTCACATTAATCTGACATAAAAAAAAAAAAAAGAAATACTGGAGGAAAAAAAATTAGTGCTGGGAGGGAGATCATACTGTGCCTTTCATTTTACAACTGAGATATCTCAGGACCCAGTGTTTAAAGGCCCAATGTCACAAAACTAGTCAACAAATTCATTTAATCTATTTCATTTTAGAAATTAAACCACGGGGAGGTACAGTGACTTGCATAGGGTCATTCAAGGAAACATGGTCATTACATGGATTGAACAAGGAAGTTCAGGTTTCTCACCTGGAATTCAGTACAATTTGTTGCCATTTCTTAAAAAAAAAAAAAAAAAAAAAAAATCCAGTGGCTTTTAACCTTTTACCTTTTGCTGACTGGTTTTTAATCCTATTTGGTAATTTACTCTTACTTTAGAACGAATGATCTCAAAAGCAAATTTTATTTCATCCTATTTTTAGAATAGATTCAGAAAGTAAATTAGCTGTCTTACAGATTAACATTTATTTGACATACCTTGCATAATTAAGGACATGTTGAAGAGCCTGCTTATAATTGCAATATGTTGCTTGTTAAAGTCTTAGAGGAAGCTCTTTTTCCTAACCTAGAAAATGGTACTCCCTAGATGTACATTTCCGTTTTCTAGTGATCTACAGCTTTTCTTTATTAGCTTCTATGTACAAGGAAAAAAACAAAACCTCTTCTTAAAGAAATCTTTCAAACATTTGCTGTTCTCTAAGGGTGAAAGGAGGAGCTGATGTGCATGGTAATTGTAAAGCAGAAAACAAACAAATTGGGCTTTCTTGAGGGACAAAGAATCTGTAGTAGAATCTCAAAAGATAAAATTAGCAATTAGCAATACTCACCTCTCAATTTGTACACTGTGCTTTAATAGGTTCTGGCAAGATTTTTTCTTCAGTAGAAGTCTATGAATTTGCCCTGTAGCATTCCTTATAATGAGACTCTCACTTCTGAATCACTGACAAGGGTGAGTGCCAACTACGTAGACTATATTCAGTACAGACATAGGTGCCATGGCTAGGCACCTATGTGATCCACCCAGCATTTTCAAAGCAACTGATGTGTGGCCACAGGTTTTGTCATCTGAGTGATTATAAAGATCACTAACAGGGTCTTCAAACCTTGTTAGCATGGCTGAAGGAGATGTGGTATATACCCAGTATGCATTGCACATCCCACTTCTGTAGGCATTCTAGGTCACTCACTGGATCAAAGCAGATTTTGACAACACTAACTTCACTGAAGTTATTTGAAAACTGTCCTGGGCCAGGGGTCCTTAAACTTTTTAAACAGGAGGCCAGTTCATTGTCCCTCAGACCATTGGAGGGCCGGACTATAGTTAAAAAAACAACAACAACTAATGAACAAATTCCTATGTACACTGCACATACCTTATTTTGAAGTAAAAAAACAAAACAGGAACAAATACAATCACACCGCCTCATGTGGCCCACAGGCTGCCGTTCGAGGACCCCTGGTAAACATTCTGCCTGGGCTAGATGTTATTAGGGGCCTTTATTGCTTTGGGATGAATAAAGTGTGCCAGATTATGGGAAAGGCTACTCTTGGACAGAAAGATGAGTAAATTAAGTCAAAGGAAAATGTACTAGTAGCTATGACAAGAAGAAAAAACTTAGTTTAATATTAGCTTTAATAGATATATAAATTTTAGCACCCTCATTACTGATACTTCAAGAGTTCACACAAATCCTATTCATAAGGACTCTAATACTGCTGCTTTCCAAGAAAAAAAAAAAAAAAAAAAAAAAAACCTGCAGTGAACCAATGCTTTATTTGGAAAATCTGGGATATTCCTTTTCTATGTGGCAGATTGAATGTGGTAGGTGAGGTGAATGGTTCAACTAGCAGCCACTCAGGGGGGACACCAATTTCAGGCACAATATAAGTTTGATTCTTCCCCATTTCTTATGCAGAAATCCTTATAATATCTAGAAGAGATTTAAACCTGTGTAGAAGGTGGGACCTAGTCTGATTTATTTCCTTGAAACAAGAGCCAATTATATGTTGCACCTGAGTTATTCATTCACTCATTGAATATTTAGTGTGAACCTACAATGTATAAGAAATGAGAGCTGGTACAGAGCAAAACAAAGAAACATTTTACCATAATACTTGGGAGGACTTATGTTCCCTTAGGGAAAGAAGTCACCCCCTTTAAAAACCATTGAAATTCCCGTTAGGAATGAATTCTAGGCATAGATAAGATTTACTTAATTGATCAATTATACAAGCATGCGTGGTGGATCCCACACTGTGCTAGAAGTTGGTGGGGAGGTGGAGAAGATTCCAAAATATTAGATTTTTTTTTTAAAATAATATCTCAAGCACCTTACTTTAATAGAAAAAATCCTTCTACTCATGAAAGCATTGGAAAGCAAAAGAAGGCAAAATAAAATCACAAGAAAATTGAGTGATGTAAACACTGTTAAATAAATTCAGATTTAATGGGCTGGGGTTAGCCAGAGAGGCTTTATGAAAGACAAAGGGCTTGAAGAAAGTGAAGTCTTTAAACTCTGATAGTAGTTGGAACTTAATCCTACTATGGTAAATGTCAAATGGCTAACGAGCACCCCCTTAAAATTTGAAATAAGTGACCATCTAACAAATTAAACACATTGACCTCACTCTATTTATTGGCATGGAAAGATGTTCATAAGCCATTAAGTGTGAAAAGCAGGTTACAGAATAGCATTGTATAATACAATTTCACTCTTAAAGAAATGAAATATATGATATGCACAGAAAAAATCTAGAAGGATAAATACTAAAACATTAATAGTGGTTTTCTATATGTGGTAGCCTTATGGGTGATTTTAATTAAAGTTTTTTGTTTTCTCTTTTTTAATTTTTTGCAACAAATGTGTGTTATTTGTGTAGTAATTTTAAAAATCACTTCAGCTTCATAAAACCCAGGAAAATGAATACTCTGTAAAACCCACTAACATAAATGCATGCACCTGCAAACACACATGCATAGAAGTCTTGGAGCAGAAACAGAGAAGAGTGATTAAATAATTAAGGAAATAGGGTTGATGATGTATGATGACAGACTTCAAAGGTGACTATCCTTCAGCTAAGTGGCCTAAGATGGCTATATGATTTAAGTCTATAAAATCATGAAATTAATTGGAAAACACAGATTTTGTTCACTAAATCCTGGGGAATTGAATTGACGGTTGGTCCTTGAAGACTGGGAAATAAATTTAGGACAAATAAAGGTAAGGTTAAGCTCTCACACAAAGCAACAAAAAAAATTGGAATGTGTTTTCCTAGAGGTACTTTAAACTGAAAATATAAGTAGTTTCAAGTCTAATTTAGATAAATGAATGGAAGAAAGGTTCATTAAAGGATGTTAAGCAACAGCCAGGAATGTTTAGGGTCTGTGAGATATTTAACATATTTGATAGTGTTAGAAGTTTGAGTATAGACCAGATCCCAACAGGCCAGAACCAAAGCAATAGCCTAGAGCAGTGGTTCTCAACCTTCCTAATGCTGCAACCCTTTAATATAGTTCCTGTGGGTCATGACCCACACTACAGGTTGAGAGCTGCTGGCCTAGAGGCTTGCAGCTAGGGCAATGTTAACCTGTTAGCTGCTGGACTGTAGGGAGTTTCCAGGCAGTAGGCCCTGGGGACAGGTTGGTGTTCTAGGGAGGCCCTCAGAGGGCTCTGGCCAATAGTTATTTCAAACATTTGAATCTTTCAATAAGAATTATGACCACGCTAATGCATATTGGTTAAAAATTCATCTTGGATATGCCTATTTTCTGGGATAGACTTTAGAGAAGATGGCTTTCCAAGGCAAAATATGGAAATCGATAGCTGGACTACAGTGTAGCAACAGTCTTAGGATTTTGATAAATCAAATGAAATCTTTAGATGACCAAAAGATGATTTGTTTTTACCTCGGGGGCTGTTCAGTGAGGCTTCCGAAGCTCTTCCACCATCTCCACAGTGACTCTGGTCAAAGGGAAGGCACTGATCACCAGTTCCCGCCACCACTTCAAAATTCTTGGACAGATCTTTTGTTTCCACAAGAGATTTCAACTTGTAGACTTTTCGCGTATTGGTATCTGATAAGTAGAGTGATTCAGATACAGGGTCCATAGCCAGGTAGTATTTGTGAGCAGGACTTGTGCTAAGAAAGAGAAAAATAAAGTTACTAAAAGAAGTTTGTCCAATACACCCCCTGGGATCTTCCTTTAGTTACAAAGAGAAAAATCTCTTGATAGATGAATGGATTCATTTATCTTCTTTGTAAGGTACCACGGGGATGACTACTTATTTGTTTTTCTAGTAATGGGTTTAGATATGAAAAAAATCCAGTGTGTGTTTCTAACCTGTAATGATACTGACATTTCAATACAATCCATTTGGGGGTAGAAAGAAACAGAAGATAGAAAATCCCAGAAGATGACTTTTCTTAGACTTTTCATACCCAGTTATCCAATTATCTACTAGATGAGCGCCTAGGTGTCTCACTGCCACTTCAAAGTCAACAAATCCAAAACAGAAGTTATTTTCTTTTCCTGCCTTTTTCATCCTTCATAAATCTACTCCTCTCTTGGGCTTCCTGTCTCACTTGAGGACACTACTACCTTCCTAGGCTTCTATTGTCAATTGAAAGGCATGTCCAAAGCTTGCAGAGTGTCACTGAGAGACAATTGTGCTAGTGACAGACTGCCAAACATTTCTCTCCAAGCTTCCCTTTTTTAGCTGGACACCACACTTCTCTAATATATTTTTTCTTCTTTCAGGACATAATAGAACTGATTATATTTACCTTTTTAAATTTTTAGTTATAACCACACAATACATGATTGTGTGGTCACATAGCCATACCTCCTGAAGGTGACACTAAAGTTAACTTGATTGGATTTTGGTCTTCCTGAAACCTCAATTACACATTCACATGAGATTGTGTGTTATTTTTATCGGCATAGATGGCTAAGCTTGTTCATTATTTTTGATCCCTCCTCATCTTTTTCAATGGCTACAGAAACTTTGGCATTGGGAGTATTTTGTTCAAACCTAAGGTTCATATAATACTGACATCATCCAAGCCCCAAAACTGGAGTCATCTTTGATTCCTCCTTTTCTGTCTATATGCAGTTGTAAACTAGCTTTTGGAACCATTCTCTTCTTCCATCCCTCTCCCATTACATTAGTTCTTTGATCATCTCTGGTCTGGGGATATTTTCTATCACCTGGTATGTAGGAGATGTTTTCAAAATATTAAATCCATTTCTCCCCACAGTCCCTTAGGATTATTCTGATCATTTGGCTCCCATCTTTAAAAACTTTGTAATGTACTTTGGTGTGGCATGCAAGTCTTTCTTCACGTAATTTATTCTCCTGTGCCTTTTTAGGCTTTACTCTAGCATTATCTCCTGAAGAAAGCCTTCCCTAAATCTCCAGTCTTTGTTCTTTGCATTATGCATATCTATATTCTGGGGATTACATATTCTATTTAAATAATTTGTTTATATGTTTGTATCCCCACCCCATAATAAACCATGAGAGCTTGGAGGAGTGCAACTTTATTACGTGTATCTCTAATGTGTTCAATATGCACACCTCTGCCGGTTGTCAATGCCAGTAATCAGAAGCCATTCTTTTCAGCCTCCTTCTTTCCACCATTCCTTACATCCATTTTAAATATCCATAAAACATTATGTTTTTATGATTTTACTTCCTACATTCTTCTCTAGTCTGCTCATTTCTCTTTATCTCTGCTGTCATTAGTCTAAGGCCCTATTACCTCTCAACTGAACTTCTTCCTTGGTTCCATTTCTATATCATGTATTTGTTGATTCATTCATTAAAAAGCATTTACATAGTGCATATAATGTGCCCAAGAACTGTTCTATGGTCTGGAGACCCACTTGTGTGTAAGATACAGTCCCTTCTTTATGGAATTCACAGTCTAGTGGAAGAGAGATAAGTAGACAGGGTATGCCTGTCATAAGTACAAGTGTTATAATAGGACAGAGGGAGAGAAATGACTAGACAGGAATGACTTGTGACTTAGCACCTATCATGTTTTATTAGCATTATTTTTTGAAATTATTAACTAAAGTCTGTACTTTATTTAGATCCTTTTCCAGGATCCCATCCAGGATACCAAACTAACTATATTTAGTTATCATTGTCTTCTTAACTTTTTCTAGGCTGTGATAGTTTCTCAGACTTTTCTTGTTTTTTGATGCCTTCAACAGTTTTGAGGAGTACTGGAGAGATATTTTGAAGGATACCCTCAATTGGAATGTGTATGATTTTTTTTTACTCATAGTTAGACAGGGGTTATGAGCTTTTGGAAGGAAGACCACAGAAGTAAAGTGCCATGCTGATCAAATTGTACCAAGGGTACATACTATCAACATGGTAGCAATTGATGAGGTTGACCTTGATTACCTGGCTGAAATAGCATTTGTAAGTTTTCTTTACTGCAGTGGTTCTCAACTTGTTCAACCCCTTTGGGGGTTGAATGCCTCTTTCACCGGGGTCACCTAATATCAGATATTTACATTACTATTCATAAAAGTAGCAAAAATTACAGTTATGAAGTAGCAATGAAAATAATTTTATGGTTGGGGGTCACCACAACATGAGGAACTGTATTAAAGGGTCGCGCCATTAGGAAGGTTGAGAACCACTGCTCTACTGTAAAGTTACTTTTCTCCCCCACTTTCCACATTTTAGTCTTTGTAAAAAAGTAACTGAAGTAACTGTGCACAGTCACCACTTCAGGAGTAAGGAAATATGCTCTACCTCCTTGAGGGTGAAGTAGCAACATAAATTATTTGTAAGTCTTGCAAATTGGAGCTTTATCTCTTCTCCATTTTATTTATGAATTAATTCAACCATTTATTATATCAGTATGACTCATAGATGTTTATTTTATACCTCGAATTAAATCCAATGCAACTTTTTTATGTTGCTCAAATTGTTCCAGCATTAGCCATTAGGAACTCTTTCTGTTGGCTTATGTGCCCCTTTGACATACCCTCATCTACGTGGGTTTGTAGACCCTTTTTTTTTTTTCTGGCTTTAAAAGATGCTCCAGTCTCATCTTGCATATTCTTTTCCCCAGTTATACAATCACCTATGTCTCTGAGGATCCCTGCTTCCTTTTATTGGAGAATAGTATTAGAAACCAAGATGAGAACACCATTTTTCTTATTATATATCTCTCTTTCCACTTACACTGTGAGCTCATTGCAGAGGACCCATATTCATCTGTCTAGTGCCAACAGAGTGCCTGTTCAAAAAATGCTGAAGTAAACTGAATTGCAGGACATGAAACTGACATAAAAGAGCTCAAGTCTTGGCACTTAGCCAAAAAAAGGAGGGCGAGGATCATGAGAACAACTAAGAAACCTTAAAAGACTGTCATGTTTTTAATTATATTTGTAATTGTATTAGCCCTCTAAGTGTATTTATATATGTTATAGTAATAATAGTAAATCTGGCAAATACTAATTCGAGAATCAGTTCATAGTTGTAATTGGAAAAAAAATCAGGTCCAATTGGAGTACTTGACTTTTTTTTACTTACCTTCATCAAGTAAGAGAATCCAGTATATTCCAGGGACACCTTCAACCCTGGAATCACCATGACAGGTGCTGTAAATAAACTGAAGGGCCTCAACAGACTCCAGAATTGATTTAGCAGTCATACCAGACAAGGCGTCTCTGTAGCAAAGACTGCTTCAAATAGGTGATTTGAGTAAAAGTTTTAAAATATTTAGTTGAGTTTTTGTCTTCATAATTCTTCATTTTAAAATTTCTTCAATGTGCTTAGATCTTTCTAGAATATAGAAGGGATCACAACCCTTCCCTGAAACAACCTTCAATATTTTAGTATCCAGTTTGTGAAGTGTCATTTGAGACAGATTAATCATGCTTTGTTTAGGAAGAGTCCATAGGCTATTTTTCCAAGAGAAATGTTATTCGCACAAAAGTACTTTGGAATGCATTACATTCATTCATTATTGAATATCCCCAATGTGCCTGTGAGGGAAGTTAGAATTAGCATTCTTCTCAAATCTCAGCTGGGGAAACCCAAACACATAGGGAGTTTGCCTGAGGTCACTAACAAGTTTGGGCCTGGATTAAGATTAGATTAGATCATACATAACTGTGTAAGCAAAATACCATCAGTATACTCTTGTCCTGAAGTTGGCAAAACTAATCAGTGTTCCTGCCTTCTTCTAACTGAGTAGCATATCCTATTTTGCTCAGCTAGGCTGTTCTCAAACTTTGTGTATTGGCCTTTAGAAGATGGAATAGCCCAACACACCAAATTCAAATCTGATTAATGTTATTTTTCTGACAGCCAGCAGTCAGGAAGGTCTCTTATATCAATATGTAATTTGCTATTTCATGCTATTTCCCAAGTGCACTTCAGCTCTTTGGAGACTTATTTCTTTCTACTTTCTGAAAACATGCAATACCTGAGAAAGAAAAACCACTGGACTACATTCCAATTTGTTTTAATCCCTTGTGTCTAAATGCAAACTGAAATGTGAGATATGTGAAGATTTCTTTTTAACTTGGGTTTTAGACTTAACTGTCTCCTTCTGATAGTTTTACATTTAAAGAATGCCCTTCGACTTAGCAAAGATCACTTCATTCATGCTGGTTAAAATCACATAGATTGTTAAATGGGCAATTAATGCTTATAATTAATACTGTGCAACACTTTACCAGTAAGCAATTTGACAACCAACTTAATTTGCTTAAGAAATCAGTTATGCCAAAGTAGCAAGGCTGATCTTCTGCACTGGCATTTAGGAAGTAGCATTTCCCAAACAAAATCCAAATTAAAAACCCTACTGGTGCCATTTTGATGACAATTAGCATTCAGGAGTGAACAAAATCAATTTTCTCCTTTGTAATTTTGGGTAATTTAGAATAGTTTTGACAAGTATAATGCATAAACAAATTGAATAGAAATACTCATTATGATTAATTTCAGCGCTACATGCCATTGTCTGTAAATAGTCAGTTTAGAGTTTTCCTATTACTTCTTGGTGAAAAGAAATAGAAAGCACGAGGTCACATAAAAGAAAAAAAAGAAAAAAATCTTATTAAAGAAGGTCATCATGGTCACTGTCTCTTAGTACACTTGTCAACTATATTTCTGGATCTAGGGATATTGCCTCATCACCTCTCTCTCTACCTGCAATTTGAAAACATCTAATCTATTTGAATTTACGGACTCATTTGTGATATCACCTTAGGGAAACATAATGAGATTTAAGGCCTTGCTTTCCCATTAAGTACTGAACTTCTGACTTTCATTTACCTTGCTTTCTTTTCAGTATGTTCTGATCCTCAATCAAATTCCTACTTAGTCTACCCCTCTTCTTTTGGAAGACACTTACCTGAGTCATAACTTCCCAATTTACTTTCACACTATTTCTTTAACCTTATTAAGAAACAAAATTTCTCTGTTAACACATTATTAGGAGGTGTTCTCTTAGGCGAGAGATGGCATTAGGTGGCTGCCATGTGATTTGCTTACCTATGTCTGGTATCTCTGTTTCTAGGGTGCACAAGGTATCCACGAATGGCAAGTAAAAGCAAATAGAGAATCATCAGTAACATTCAAAAAGCCAAATCTAACCAGACACATGGATTCCTAACCCATATTGTGGCTATTAGAGAGACTCCACAGGGATCACTCAATCAGATGTGCAAGCCAAAGTTGACCCAATTTCTCCAAGTTTCTCCTCCTAAGATCATGTCAAGGTGATTATATATTTTGGTCAATGGAAGGGCAAAGTTCTAAGGGAGGTTTTTAAAAGGTTCTCTCTGAACCACCAGCATCAGAATCACTTGGATTCTGGTACATGGGCAGTTTCCTGGGGCTCTCCTCAGCCCCACTGAATCAAAACCTCGAGGTGGAGATGCGTTCTGGGGAGTTTATTTTTTAACAAACTTAGCAAAGGCCTGATAACCACTGAGCTAAGGGTTGAAGAAGTAGCCCCTGGAGAGGGGCTGACCATTTTAGGCTTTGTTTTGATAGTCATAACATCCTATCAAAGTGTAAAATCACCATGTTTTATTATCAAATCATGTGCAGGACATATATCCCAACCCTAACCCTGTACCACTTATCTGATCTCAGAGATAAGATAGGGATGTCCACTGTGCACATTCCTTCACAATAACAAGTTGAAAGTATGGTTTTCTAATGATAGAATGTCCTTGGCATCAAAACTGCTGCTTCAAAACAGTTTCAACAAAACATTGTGTATAGGGCCCATGTCTTCCAGTCATCCACGCTCTAAGGGGTCAACTGGGGTGGGCAAAACAGAGCTGTCAGGCCAGAAGAAACAGAGCACTTTGGTGGCTCTGGATCTATAACCCACTCGGCATAGGGTATTGCCTAGTGCACTTCTCTCTGGGACCTGGTATGAGGTTTTCACATAGGGGCAGTCTGTGTACAGGACTGACTTTGGGTCAAGTCTGCCTGAGATTAAAAGGCTATCATCATCTGTGAAATACAGTCATTTTAATTTTACAATCCTTTTAAATCTGGCCTTTATGCCATTTTGAAAACATGAAGATAGGAAACCTTTTTATCTAAACTAGAACATGTTCTTATTCTTTGGAACATCAGGGAAGAAGAAAAGACACAAAATTATTTCACCTGAAGCTATCTGCTGCAACAAATTCAACTCTTTTTAAAACGAAATTTTCTAGGATTTTACTAGCTGGGCCACAGGTCAAGGTCCATTGACTTTTCTGTTTCCTTGGCCATCTCAAAGGGTAGGTAGCTTGTGGGTTCAAACAAAGGTCAGCTGATAAGGGTGGGGTACTCTGATTAGAAACCTAGCCTTGGGCATTTGCACCTCTTTCAATTTCTTTGTCTCTAGACACTGCTTGTTTTTGTGGCCTCTAAATTATAGGGCAGTGTGCTTGAGGCTGCTCTAATCTCTGTAACATAGTTGATCTTTCTGAAGAAAGTTCAGTTGTGAAAGTACAAGAAGGACCCCATTAAAATTCTCAATACTAATATGAAACCAATAGATAAGCAACTATAGGGCCACAAGAGAGAAAAACACAACTAAATTCATATGGGGTAGGGAAAAGGGACAGGGAGGAGGAGAGGATTGGTAAACTCTCACCTAATGGGCACAATGGACGGGTATACAGCATGGCCTCTGGGAGAAGGGCTCAACTAACAACTTGAACTTTGCCTAACAAATGCAAGCAATGTAAATGTAGTCACTTGCACCCTTATATTAATCTGAAATTTAAAAAATAAATAAATAAAATATGGTTTCACTACAATAGATTCTTAGGGTATGGAGCTATTTATGTGGCTACGAAGGGTTTTGAAATTCTTAGGCGAAGGCAAGAAGAGCAAAGGGGGATGGTTTAACTTTCTTGCAGCTGCTTCTGATTCTGCTAATAATGTCACTGTGAATTTGGAAAGATGTCCCATATTATGCAGAGCAGCTTCTCTCATTAACATCTCACAGGGAGGAAGTGAAAATGACGGAATTTATTTCCAGTGTGTGACCTTGTTCTGTCTCAGAATTACTTTTCGTTAAGGATTTAGGACTGAGCCACCACCAAAGTCAGTCTGCTGTCTAGCTGGCAACTGACTACATGCTGAGGTGCCAGTGTGTGAGCTCTTCATGAGGGCCAGGGCCCAGCCATGGGCACTGCCACCTGGCAATGGACCAAATTGAAGCTGCCGTGAGTTAGGAGGAGAAAGGAAAGGGATTTTGAATCTTTTTAGAGCAAGAAATGCTCCCAATGATAGGGCTTTTAAGTTGATCTTTGATTTTCTCAGGAGCCAGATAATGAAAAGGGCTATTTACTCTTCTTTTTTAACTTGAAAGAAATTGTTGAGATATGATTATATACCATAAAATTCACCCTTCTAAAATGTACAATTCAGCAGTTTCCAGTACATTCAGAGATTTGTGCAACCCTTATCATCATCCAGTTCTACAACACTTTTATCACCCTATGAAAAAACTTCATACCTATTAGCAGTCACTTCCCATTCTCCACCCCTCTCCCTCAGCCCTAGGCAACCACAATCTGCTTTCTGTTGCATGGATTTGCCTCTTCTAGACATTTCATAGAAGTCAAACTAACCATTAAATATTTGTCCTCTTGTGTCTGGCTTCTTTCACTTAACATAATGTCACATCTATTCTTTTTATATTTTTGTGAGGTGAGGGATGAAGTCATGTACCAACTTTGAGTTTTCTCTAGTGACCTGGTGTCATTGGAGTTAAGACTAGCTTCTTCTGTGTAACCCTTTCCTTGTTCTTCATCCTGTTCTCAGCTTCCTTCCCTCTTCTTAGCCAGAAAGAACATTTGAGTTCAATTCATTTCTCCATTGTCTTCTTCCTTTGAATACCCAGTGCCCACTTCTTGCCTGCTACTGACTTCTTAGACCTTTCAACTCCAGCAACCCTCATCCAAAATTACCTTCTCCCATGATCTGGTTCTGTTTTTTGTTCCTATCCCAACTTACCTGTCTTGTGTTTTAAGGCCCTACATTCATCCAGCAATCCCTTTGAGAGGCAAGCTGATGAATGAATCTATGTTGAGGGACTCATGGATGCTGTTAGCTTGATGGATCATTTTAAAAAGAGGTTCTACTACCCAAAGCAATCTATAGATATAATGCAATCCCTATCAAAGCATCAATGTCATATTTTAAAGAACTTGAAAAAATAGTACTTAAATTCATTTGGAACCAGAAAAAAACCCTGAATAGCAAATACAGTTCTTAGAAAAAAAAAAAAAAATCTGGAGACATCACATCGCCAGAGTTCAGGTTCAAAACAGCATGGTACTGGCATGAAAATACAGATGTAGATCTATGGGACAGAATAGAGAATCTAGAAATGATCCTGGCCATGTAATATAATTTGATATTTGACAAGCTTAACAAAAACAGGGGGAAAAGAATCCTTATTTAAGAAATGGTGCAGGGAGAACTGGTTAGTCACTTGTAGAAGACTTAAACTGGACCAATACCTTTCACCATTGGGAAAAATTGATTCTCTCTGGATAAAAGACTTAAATTTAAAGACACAAAACAATAAAAATTTTAGAGAGTGTATGGGCAAAATGCTTCAAGATACTGGCCTGGGAAAAAACTTTATGAGGAAGACCCCCCCCTGGTAATTGCAGCAACACCAAAAATAAATAGCTGGGATTTTATCAACCTAAAAAGCTTTTGCACAGCTAATGGTACCACAAAAACAAAGCAAACAGCCTACAGAATGGGAGAAGATTTTTGCAGTTATGAATCTGACAAAGACCTGATACCTAGATTCTACAGACAACTCAAATTAAACAATAAGAAAACAGCAAACAATCCCCTTTATAAGTGGGCAAGAGACTCGAACAGAAACTTCTCTAAAAGTGACAGACAATGGCCAAAAAACACATGAAAAAAATGCTCATTGTCTTTAATCATCAGAGAAGTGCAAATTGAAATCACTCTGAGATATCACCTATCCCAGTAAAATTAATTCAGATCACAGAAGTCCCAAAACTGCAGATGCTGGCATGGATGTGGAGAGAAGGGAACACTTCTACATTGCTGTTGGAATTGCAAATTAATACAGCCTTTTTGGAAAGAAGATGGAGAATCCTCAAAGAACTAAAAGTAGACCTTCCATTTGATCCTGCAATCCCATTAGTAGGTATCTACCCCAAAGAACAAAAATATTTTTACCACAAAGACATTTGTACCAGAATGTTTATTGTGGCTCAATTCATAATTGCCAAGTCATGGGAGCAACACAAATGCCCATCACCTCTTGAATCGATCAAAAAACTGTGGTATATGTATACCGTGGAATATTATTCAGCCATTAAAAAACATGGAGACTTTACATCTTTTATATTTACCTGAATGGAGCTGAAACACATTCTTCTCAGTAAAGTATCATAAAACTGGAAAAATTAATATCCAATGTACTGAATACTAACATGAAACCAATATATAAATAATTATATGCTCATATGAACAATAAAACACAAATATAATCTAGTATGGGGGCAGAGGGAGAAGGGGAGAAGGGGGAGGTAGGAGGAAGATTGGTAGGAAAAGGAGGGCATGTGGTGGGATCTCACCTATTGTGCACATTGTGAGGGTGTATAACATGCCCCTTGGTTGAGTGGCTCTTTTATAATTGGAACTTTACCCTAGAAGTGAGAATAATGTAATCTAAAAATTTGTACCCTTATAATAATTTGAAATAAAAAAAGAGGCTCTAGTATTGGAGACTCTTAATAGATCTAATGTCTTAAGTCAAAGGAACATATTTCTTAGAGTGGAAATTTTGGGCACTGTGGAAGGCCTGCATAGGGGGGTCTTTGAGATATGTCTAGCTAGCAACTGACACATTTCTTATTTCACATCTTTGAGTTCCATTGCTAATACACGAGATCAGAGTAGGGAGGTAGCCATTGATTTCACCTACATGTAGGATTTCTAGCAATTGTGGCTCCAGTGCTGCTGACGAGAATGGCTCATGGCCATTTCTCAGCTGTTAACTGAGCTCTCAAAGCCCACGTTCCATTTGTTTCTTTAGCAGAGGGCTTTACAAATCTACTGCCTCTCATCATGCTAACTTCCCCTAAATGGGTGCTATTCCAGTTCTACTCCATTTCCAGACAACAGGAGGAGTCAAGTCCAAAGAGCAATGTGAGAATTATTAAGCAGTCACTGGAAAAGAAACAGTAAAATCTCAAGAGAAATTTTCATGTCATGTTGACATTTGTCAAGTCCAAATTACTCAAGGTACCAAGAAGCATTTACTAGGCTCTAATTTTCTCATCTCTTTCATTTTTAAGGGAAGGACAAAATAAATTTCTGGAGAATAACAGAATCCTGAACAATAGCAGCGAGAGGTTTTTATAAAGAATAAATCATTTCTAGTCATGCATAATGGGTTTTCTAACAGAATTATGAAAGTAGAAGATGAAATAGGAGCAAAGGGATATTATAAATTGCAAAACTTGATATGGTGTCTCCTGTTTTTACTTATATAATCATCCCTAATACTTTCAGAAAACCAAAAAGTGGCCTTGAGGACATAATAATACAAAAGAAACAAAGTCATAATTAATGAGAAATAGTTGAAGGACTTGAGCATGTTTAGACTGAGGAAAAGAAAGCTCAGGAACCTATAATAGCTGTCTTCACACTTGTGAAAGTTTGTCAGGTAAACGAGGGGAGTAACTTTCGTGCTGCTTCAGGTGCTAAACATTTGCCACTACTGGGTGGATGTTTGATGAAGGCTGATTTTGGCTGAATGTAAGGAAGAATTTTCTAACAGATTAGTCCAAAGATGCAATTGGCTGTCATGAGAGGCATTTATATTTCTCATTATTGAAAGGAGTCATTGGGCACAATGTTGGACCTGATACCCTCATGGATCCTTCTAATGCAAAGCTTAAAAGTCTGTGATGTTACTTTTGTGCTACTGCAATGTATGTGTATATGCACATGTACGTGTGTATGTGTGTGTATCCATGCAGTGTATGGCGTGTATATGTATACACCAGTGTTAACATAGGAACCAAATCTTTTGTGAAACCAAGAACTCAACCATCTTACATAGAAATGAATATATCTTTAAAAAGTCCTGGGCGGTGCCTGTGGCTCAAAGGAGTAGGGTGCTGTCCCCATATGCCGGAGGTGGCGGGTTCAAACCCAGCCCTGGCCAAAAACTTCAAAAAACAAACAAACAAACAAAAAAAGCCCTCAGAGAATGTATTTTTAAAACTCCCTTAGGTTTAATTACATGATTTATCAGCTTCCTTTCTTTATTATCTTACTTCAGTCTCCCACTGGAAGGAACCACTAAGATGTATATATGCAGATGAAATCTTTGGGAAAACAGGCAAGTGGCTACTACAGACTTAAATAACAAGAAATAATATTGTTTATTGTTGCAGATTTCTAATGATATCATTAGAAATGACTTTTCCTTTCTCTCTCTGTTCAGCCAATGGGGGATCAGCTAGAGGAAATAAGTGACTGGCAACCAGTGAAAATGAAATTCTTTTTAGGTCAGATGGAAGAAAAGCAATTGGGGGCAGTTTGGATCAGTAGGGCTGAGGTAGCAAAAATCTACAGTCTTCCAATATTCAAAATGTCAAGGAGCACCTGGGATTGTTCAGTGTGGCTCAATATGGAGCAAAAGGATAGAAGAGAAGGAAATCTAGAAGGGCATCCATTAAGGACAAACTATATGTCCTCCCAAACTATCATCAAACTTTGGGCTAAGCAATACATATCTGTGGTTCTCAAAACAAATTAAATACTATAAGACATGTAAAGGGAGATCTGAATATAAACTTGAAGTAATTTTTACAGGTAGGGAAGTAGAGAACAGAGTAATTAAGTTACATAATAAATAATCTGACAGAGGGTCAAGATCTACAAGCTTCTCTATCCAAGTCAATAATGACCTGTTGACAATATTGCTTCTCCATTCACAATTTAAAATACAACCAATAACATAATGACTACATTAGTCTATGTTTCCAAGGAAACAGATGACCCAAGCAAGTAAAATGACTAATTTGGACAGGGTGGGGAACAATTAAATTTACTGATCTTAACAAAAAACACTAGCAGAAAATGAAGCTTTTATCTAAATACAGTAGAATTCAATGAACATTATGGTTCTCAAGATAGCAGAAGCTTATTAAATCAACTTATCTCCCTTCAGGAAGTTTAAGTCTGGAAAAGATACATAATAAAAATAAGTAAATTCATAAATTATATATATAATTTATATATAAGCTGCTGATCAGGATTTTTTTTTTAAAAAGTTAATCTGGTAATAGGTATATTAGTTTATGAGTAAAGATGACAGCTAATATGTGTTGACATAAACTGGTTTGATAGTTTTCACTCTAGTCAAACAGGCAGTTACCTGTCAATTACTATGCAGATCAAAATGATCATGTACATTCAACCAGCTTATTTTATTTATCTATCTATTTATTTATTTTTTATTAAATCATAGCTGTGTACATTAATGCAATTGTGGGGTACAATGTGCTGCTTTATATACAATTTTAAATACTTTCATCAAACTGGTTAACAAAGCCTTCACTGCATTTTCTTAGTTATTGTGTTAAATAAGACATTTATGTTCTACACTTAGTAGATTTAACATGTACCTTTGTAAAATGTACCATAGGTATGGTCCCACCAATTACCCTCCCTCCACCCACAGTCCCCCCTCTCCTCCCTTCCCCCTCCTCTTTCCCCTTCATCTTGGGCTGTAGTTGGGTTATAGCATTCATATGGAAGTGTGGGTATTTATAAATTGGTTTCATAGTAGGGCTGAGTATATTGGATACTTTTTCCTGCATTCTTGAGATATTTTGCTAAGAAGAATATGTTCCAGCTCCATCCATGTAAACATAAAAGAGGTAAAGTCTCCATATTTTTTAAGGCTGCATAATATTCCATGGTGTACATATACCACAATTTATTAATCCATTCATGGGTTGATGGGCACTTGGCCTTCTTCCATGACTTAGCAATTATGAATTGGGCTGCAATAAACATTCTGGTGCAAATATCTTTGTTATAAAGTGTAATTGAGGAGAACTTCCCAAACATGGCAAGGGATTCTGAAATTCAGATAGCAGACAGTTTCAGAACCCCAGGATGACTCAATCCAAATAAAGTATCTCCCAGACACATTATAATTAACTTCACAAAAGTTAATATGAAGGAGAAAATTCTGCAAGCAGCCAGATGTAAGAAAATCATAACCTACAAGGGGAAGAATACTAGAATGACTGCAGATCTCTCTGCTGAAACTTTTCAAGCTAGAAGAGGATGGTCATCGACCTTTAACCTCCTAAAACAAAATAACTTTCAACCTAGGATCCTGTATCCAGCTAAACTGAGTGGTATTTATGATGGAGAAATTAAATACTTTAATGACATTCACATGTTGAAGAAATTTGCCATAACTAAACCAACTCTCCAGGATATTCTCAGACCCATCCTCCACAATGACAAGCACAATGCTCTACCTCAAAAGTAAACTCACTCAGGAACTTTTGATCAAATTCCAGCTTATTTCTTTGATGGCCAATCACAGGAGTGTTGGAATAGGAAGGGAGAATCGCCTTTTCTCCTGAACCTATTGCAGGGGATCTTAACCATAACTATTAAAGGGCTTTATCTACAGGGACAGATTTCTGGTGGTAGCAAGGGAATGAGGGAGCAAGGAAGGAAAAAAATGTCACTCCTTAAATCACACATGCAATTTAGTATGATTTTTTTTTTCTAAGAAAAGGGCTTCAGGAGATTCTCAAAGAAATCTGAGATTAACAAAAAAAAAAAAAAAAAAAAAAAAAAAGTTAAGAAGAGCTACTCTAAAGGATCTGAGTTCAGAAAAGCCAGGTAGGGAAGATTCAGGCTAAGTGAGAGTGCCTGGGTGTATGAGCTTGTAGTGTGTGTGAGCTCACAGTGTGCGCATACTTACGTGGCTGAAGAGTTTTGATAATGAGAGAAAACAGTATTTGGGAGCAAGAATGAATACAGGCATTGGACAATACTTCAGACTGTCAGAAAATAATTTTTCTTCATACTGAGAAAAATCACTTTGCAATTAGGGTCCAACTTACTCTGTTGTATACTTCCAAAGGCTCTGTGCTGAAAGTCATAAGGTACTTTGAACTAAAATGCAAATCTGTAAACTGTTAAGGATCCTTGACAAAAATGGAATTTCATCAATGAATGACAATTGCTCCCTTTTGGTAAATTTGCATTTAAATTACAAATAAAATGTAGCTGCTTTATTATATTAATTTTGTTTTGTTTTGTTAGATAGATTTATTCTCTTGAGGAGTTATCGATATAGGGGTTGGCTATATAGGCTTTAGGGGTTAACCATAGTTATAATTGTAGTTAGTTATAGTTATAAGCTCATCAATACAAGGTATCTGACTACCTGACAGCCAATATCTGCACGAATGGAAACATTCAGATGTTGAATAAATTGTTCAGTGCTTCCCACCATGTTTGGTATCATCTAGATAGAGCATCCCTAAGGTTTTGAAAATAACGTAGCATGTTATATAAATAATTTCCAAATCTAGGCATACAATCTTGGCATTCCTATTGGCTTTTCATTAAGTAGGTAACCAAAGAGACAGACTACTGAAAATGAGAGCCCCCACGAGGTGTGACACCCTGAGGTACATGAACACTTGATTAGGACAGGGTGCTATGAATTAGTGTATCTCCAGATTCTCTAGATGTGCTGCATCTTTATAAAGTCTTAACTGTACAGTCTATATTTTTATTAGCCAGAGATTTAACAGCTTTCTTCCCTATGACAGCCTTTGCAATTATAATTAAGAAATGTATTAAAACTGGATTGAATTAATGTGAAAAATGGATGGGGGCTTGGGACCAAAAGATTTCCCCAGCTAGGTGTGAAGGAATAACTCAGTCTGAGAAAAGGGAGGTAATTACAAGGAATGCTCTTAAGTTTTCAAATTTCCATGCTGTGTGAACATAAGCATTACATTAACATGGCCAAGACTTCACATGTGTTTTAACTGGTCTTGATAATAGTATCAACATATAGGTTGCTCAATGTCTCTGCTCTCCCAGTCACTACTTTTGGTCACTCCTTTTTCAGGTCACTGGGGAGATGTCTGACACAAAAATTGTTTTATGGAGTAGTTTATTTGTATGGTGTCAAAATCTTCTGAAACATACAGAAGCTTTTCCTATGTTTCCTAAAGTTCCAGAGGAATGTATTGAGGATAAAGCTATCATAGCTAATTAGAAAGGAGGGTCTACTGATTTAGCCAGGGGAAAGGAAACAGATTTGTTTATCCCTACTGGGATAGGAGTGGATACTTCCCTTTTCTAGGATCCCAAAGAATATATATTTGTGTCCTGTAGCCTGGGAAAGGGAAGAAATAAGCTGATAAAACTGTGGTTGTAATCTTTGTGTAACTTCAGGGTATGGAGTACCAAAACTATAAATTCCTTACCAAAGGTGTCAAAATATTTAGTACGCTCAAGAAAATTCCTAGAACAGAGTGAGAAAATCTAAAGATGAATGTTTTAATCACCATGGAGTAGAACTTTTTTTTTCTTTTTTGAGGCAGAGTCTCATTTTGTCACCCTTGGTAGAGTGCCGTGGCGTCATAGCTCACAGCAAACTACAACTCTTGGGCTCAAGCGATTCTCTTGCCTCAGCCTCCAAAGTACCTGGGACTATAGGCACCTGCTACAGTGCCTGGCTATTTTTTGGTTGTAGCTGTCATTGTTGTTTGGCAGGCCCAGGCTGGATTTGAACCTGCCAGCACTGGTGAATGTGGCTGGCACTGTAGCCACTGAGCTACAGGCACTTAGCCCCACAGGGTAGAACTTCTAAGGGTAAAGAATTAGTTCTTCCTTCCTTATCATGTCATGTAAACACAGACTCCCATTTTCCTCTTTATGAAATTACCACTTCAAAAGACTGGATGATGTTTGTACCCTCACACTAACCTGAAAAAAAAAAAAAAAAGTAGACATTAAAAAAATTAAAAAAAAAAAATTAAAAGACTGGACCTGGAGATGTTAGCAAGTTTAGCCTTTTGGATCTGGTAATACCTATCCTTGCTAGTATGGAATAGATTTTTTTTCTGTTTTAAAAATTTCAGATATGAAGGTACAAATGTTTAGGTTACATTTTTTTTTTTTTCATTTCTAAGGTAAAGTTCAAGTTGTAGTTGAGCCCTTTACCCAGGGGGTGTGCTGTATACACTCACATTGTGCATATTAGGTGAGAGCTTACCAATGCCCCTCCTTCCTCCCCTCCCCCTCACTTAAATATACGAGTGTTTTTCTATCATGTGGGATTGCAGTTGTTTATATATTGGTTTCATATTAGTATTGAGTACATTGGATACTTGCTTTTCCTAGAATAGATATTTTTGACACATCTTCGTAGTGGCCAGTAGTAGGGGAGTGACTTACCTGAGCACGGAAGTATTGAGATCCGTATCAGTGACAGCAATGCACACGGGGAAGGACATGCATACGTACAGGGATGTCAACACTTCCTGGTTCTTCAAAGCAGTGTTCAAAGTTTCCTTTAAATAGGAGGAGTGGGCATGCTGACTTTTGCACCGTCCCTGCATATTAACTCAGTGCTAAACAGGGGTAAGCTGCATTTTCTGCTCCTTCGGGCAAGGCCTGTCTCTTCATAGTATCTTATTCTAGCTTTTGTCTTTATCCACTAAGCAAACATAGAGATTAGAGGAGACTTACCTTAATTCCAAAATACTAACGGAGTTTCCCGAGGGAAATATTCGCCTTACAAAATTGAAGTCGCCAACGTACACACTGCCATCAGGGCCAGAAGCTAAGGCGACAGGAGCAAATAATTTGTTGTTGTGGGCTGGGCCATTACAGTTGGTGCAGGCTACACTTCTTTGGTGCCCATTACCCATTATAGTTGCTATGACTGGGGGCTGCTGGGAAATGAACATATTTTCTCCATTCCCTTTATGTATGATTCCTAGACCCAAGGAAAATAAAAGGAGAGAAAATTTTAAAAAATTACCATATAATAATCTCAGTAGCATTTTAATTTCTCTTTCATTGTTCAAAGCAGGAAAGAGCTTCAGCCTGGCATAAGAGAACCAGACAGTGAATGACACTAACCTTGGTTTTGTTTAACTGCATAACCACAACAAATGGTAGCATAATATACTTTGCCTCACTTTGTCCATTTGTGAAGTGGATTAATACAACCAGTCCCTTTAACACTGCTTCTGAATGCCTCAATGAAATATGTGATGACTACTTTTTAATGATCTATGCACTCTGGGCTCTGTGAATCATCTTTGGCTAATTTTTCATCTCTTGCTGGCTCTCTTCCGATGCCTAGCACACACCTGTGTGACTTCAAATTACCCTCACTATGAAACTGGTTCCTGAAAAGAGACTATCAGTCAATTTTAATATTAACCTCAGCAAAACACAATCAAGAGGGTAATCTACTTCTGTGAAAAGGATAGAAATCCCGTTAGAATGCACTTGAAAGATATACAAAAGGGACTTGAATTTTCCACTCTTTTGGACCATATCACACTATCATCAGTGCAAGAAATAGAGATACTGACTTATGAAAATGCTTTGCAGTCATTCAGTTTGGGCAATCACACTCTCAGGTTCAACTTTCAATCTTTATGTGCTGAAACTTTCTCCTGTCCAGAGTTCTCACCTGACATACAGTTTCCGACTTGACCTCTTTACTTGGATGCCCCAGGGGTACTTCCGACTGCAATATTTATTTTATATTTTGACTCAAATATTTAAAAACTGAACACATTATTTTCATGCAACCCCCCAAGCAAACCCCACTGTTCTGTGTTCTCTACTCATGTCATCTGTGGTATTCCCAAGTGTGCAGTTACCTAAATTGGAAATCTGGGTGTCCCTATGGCTCTTCTTTTCCCCTCATCCCCTATACCTATTAATTACTAACTCCCACTGAGCCTATCTGTTACAATGTGTTGTAATCACTTTCTTCTTTCCCATTCCTACTTTACTCCAGTTTTTCTTAACTTCTTTGTATCCCTGGTCTCCATGCACACCTATGTCCATATTTTCATCTACATCCTTGCCATTTTAAGTCTGTGGCTTAAAATCTTCTAATAGTTCCATCTCCCCTATAGGATAAGGGGTGCATTCCTTGTTGTTAAGGCACACAAAGGCCTTTGTGATTTGGTCCTTTTCCACTCCTTCAGTCTCTCCTCTCATTGTGCTCTCATTTGTATCCTGAGATCTAAACTATTTACAGCTACTTTCACATACTTTCACTCCTCTCTGCTTTTGTACATGCTATTCCTTCTGTCCTGAATACCCTCCTCATTTTGTCTGCTTGGAGAACTTCTAGCCAACCTCCAATGCTCAGTTCAAGTCTTCCTGAAGGTTTCACCCAGGCAGAGTTAGTTACTCCCTCCTCTATGCCCATTGTTTGCTTTCCTTAGCTCTGTTACAACGCCACATTGAGTGATACAGTTTTCATTAGTTCTCCATCTTCCCCATTAGAACATGAATGAGCTCCTTGAAGGCAGACCCCTCTGTCTTACTCTTTTTTGTATTTTAGTGCCAATGTCTGTGGCCAAGTCATTAGAAGTGCTCAGTAAATGTTGAAAATAAGGCTTTGAGTCTCTTGTAGTTTCCTTGCCCAAATCCCACTGATTCTGCAAACCTGCTGAGCCTGGGCAGAAAATCCAAGGAACAAGTACTGCTATGCTACATAGCTCAGGTCAGTCCAGAATGAGTCAGGGCAGGTAAAACATCCATGTTGTGAGAAGGCATATGCCAATATGTCAGCCTAAAGTCACTGACAGCAAACGAAGGAATCCGATTATATGGTATAGCCTTATTTTTTCCCCTTGCCCCCTGCTGTCTATCTCCTTTGGACTGCCTGTTACTCTACCTAAATATGTTTTGAAATGTCTTCTACAGTTTTCTTCCAACTTTTGGTCCTACAGTCCTACAATAGAAACCATAGATCACTCTGAGACAGGAACATTGCTGGCAAAAATAAATAAGAAGGTAAAACATGCATAATGCCATGGCACCAATATATGCTTAGAAGGAGCCTTCCAGGAAACAGAAATCCCATCCATCATATAGTCTTTGGATTTGAAATTTAAGTATTTTTACTTTCCCTTCCAGAGTGATTTCTGGCTACTTTTTCAATATACGATTTGCAAGAGCAGCTGTGAGTTTATGCCCTAACAAATTGGGGTTTTATTGTAGAACTATGAGATACCTTGAGAATCACTACTTTCTTATTATTTTATTAATAACTTTATTAGGTAGTAAAGGCCTTTCTTAAGTTTTAGAAGTAAGATTAATAGGATTGAATTTCATTTCCATCCCCAAATTTATTTGCAGTGTGATCAATATTGCAATTCAAATGAATTGGAAGGAAGTGAATGAGAACTCGAATGACAGTGGCACAACATCATTGAAGAGAAATCTCCTGATGATTGCTAACTGAATATTCAACCAATGAGACTATGATATGTTCTTTAATAAACGAGGAAACCACTGTTTAGCATGTCAGCACTTTAGCAATGCACTGTAGAGTATATCATTCAAAACTCTTTCCAATTATTGGCTTGGAAATACCAGATTTGCTATTAACATCTATTTTCACAGGTAGATCTCTATTTTTTTATATCAATATAATGGTATAGATAGCAATTACCCTCAAAATGACATGTTATTACCAGGCTCCTGGCAATTTAAAAACTAAAGATGGCTATTCTAAACCATTCTTCTAAGCCTGCAATTCTAAAACTCCCCTTTTCTATTAGAAAGCTCAGCACTCCATCAAAGAAGAAGAATGATTAAAGGAAATAAAACATAAGGCAATGTACTTTCTGATTACATCTCAACAATTGATGTCTTACTTTCATGCAAGGCACTGAAGTGCCGTGTACTGAAATTACCATTCCTGTTTAAAGCTGAAGCAATCAAAACAAAAATGGGCAAACCCCTTTTGTATTGCCCTGGAAAAATAGATCATTTTGAAGGGTGTTTTTGTTGTTTCAAGAATCTGTTTAACCTTCCATTACATAGAACCAGGGCATACCATCTAGCAACAATGATTTAACACCAATTCTTCTGCAAAAGGTTGCTTTGAAAATATTTTGTTTATGTTCCTGGAAATCCTTGATCAATTACTGCTGCCTCCTTTCCAGTTTATTCTGCCACACATGCTCATTTTGAAAAGGGAATCAAATGATCTTAGGACAGCACACATTATTTATATGAAGGCCAACTTCCTGCTAAGCATTGGGTGTCATATTTACAGTCAACAATGACACCCATTGAATGGGGCCTACTACTCATTTTCTCCTGTAAGTTTTTCTTTTCTATGCCAAGAAGCCAATTCTGTTGTGTAATAAGGTAAGCACATTTTTTTTAACACACTACTCATACCCTCTTGCTAACTTGCTCAGAATTTCTTTTGAAGTTTATATTAATAAATAAGTCTGAAATAAAAATCCCCCTGAAATCCAGTGGGTGGCACTTTATGCAGATTTCAAAGAAGACACCATTTTTCAAACTTATGAACAACAAGGGATACAATGCATATTTCTCTTAGCACTTGACTGAGAGGAGATAAACACCAATTGGGAGATCATCCCCTCCCAGTGAAACCATTTGTCCACAAACTACTGGCCTGTCTTGGAGGCTACATTAAAAAAAAATTTTATCCAGTGCAGACAGATGATGATACCCAATTAGTGCCCCGGGTTGTTCTTCTTAATAATTTTTAACACTCAAATGGCAGGAAACACTAGGAGATACGTTTTATAAAAAAGATACACTAAAGAAATATCTGAGTTTGGTAACAGATGTGCTCATCTTTCTCGCAATTTTAAAGAACCAAATTTTCTTAAAAAGAATGAATATGCCCTCTTTATAATCGACAACAAGATATATTTTGAAAGAGCAATGTTGCAAAACCTAAGTTTCTGATGTTTCTTTTAATCTCAGTGAAAGTCAGAACCATCTTCATATATCAGGCATAATATTTGGAAACAATTCTTCCCAACCAATGGTTAATTGTCAGGTAAATATAATTGCTGCAACTGAAATGACAAATGGGCTGAAAACACTGCTTGCTAGAAGTTACCCACTGCATAATGATTTTGGAACCAAAGAAAAACTGAAGAAGAAAATGGCATCAGACATCCAATTTAATTACAGGTGTCTCTTAACCAGTGAAAGGAAATTGGGGGAAGATAGATTTTTGTTTCTAATCTGCTGTCTCAGATCAAAAAAGTGGGGTGCCTATAGAGTTATGCTTTTTCAGGAGAGAAGTGGAATCAGGGAATTTGGAAAGATGTCGCCCTAGCCTTAATCAGTCAGAAAAGACTGTTTGACCCGAGGGGGAAAGAGTATTGCTTTCTAAATTGGTCTTCTCAAAGCTGCCTCATCACACTTATCATTCATGCTTCAAAAAGTGCCTTTGTGGGTGGGATTTAAACTTTGAAAACCTTCCAAGAGAGGTGTTCGTGTCCAAGGTCAGGCTGAAAGGCAGTAGCAGAGCTTCAGATCTGTTTCCTGGTAGGTATGAACAATTCTTGGTTAGAGATACAATGCATCTACAAATGAGATGATGAATAAACATCCCTTTTTTAAAAAACCTATCCAAGTTAAGGCTTCTTCTCAAAATAAAATTCTTAGAAAGGTAGAGACAGAAAGCAGATTTAGTGGGGGCTGTGGGTGAGAACAAGAGATTTTTGGGGGGATGATAAAAATATTTTACAACCTGGTTGTGGTGACGGTTTCACAACTACAAATTTACTAAAAATCAGTGAAGTGCATGGTTAAATGAGTGAATTTATGGTGTAAGGATTATACTTCAATAAAGCTATTGAAAAATTCTGAGAAATAACCAGGTGCTTATTACCTAAAAACTAATTGCTGGTGAATTAGGGGTGGAGAGAACACATTTGTGGATATCAGGCCCCCCCAAAGCCAACTTTCTGAATGACTCCCCTCCGTTCTGAACTTTTTAAGCCTGTGTGAAGCAAATGGTAAGAGGATATGGGACTGGGAGCACACAGCTGGGGGCTGGTTCGATTGAGGTCATTTCCCACTTTGTGTTTAATGTCAATGACAGGCATTTGAAAGAGACAATCCATACAAGCCAATAAAAGTGAGTGGAAAAGAAACGGCTGCTTAAAATGTCAAACTCTTTCAAATCAAAACAAAAAACCTAATAATTTAATAAGCGACATCTGCCCTTTCGTTTTTGTACTTTTAAAACTGTGGCTCTCCTTTTGAACAACAGGAAAAAAAAAAAAGCTGACATTTTATATCTGTGCTTAAATCTTTGCTCTTCAAAAAACATAAAAATAAACAACTTGAAATGGAATTTAGAATCTTCCTGGGGGGAGGAGAGGATATAAATGAGGGCATATTGCAAGGGACTCATTCAACTTCAGGATCCCACAATGAAGGGAGTGTGGTCTTGTTTCATGATAGAAGCAAATCGGGTTAGCTTTGCTGTTCAAAATTTCCCATCCTATGGGGCTAGTGGGCATAGCTGATTCAACTATGGTGCAAACTGAGTAATATAATGGGCGTATGATTATAAACTGGATCTCTTAGCTTGGTCAGTTCAGGACCTTATAAGATAATTCAGTCTCAGCCACCTGTTTCACAAAGGTAGGATGGATCCAAACATGGCTAGATGGAAGAGTATAGTTGCCTCAATGCATTCTGATCTTCAGTTCTGGGAAAATAACCCAAGGACATAGCTGCCTCTTTAGATAAAAAGGAATATGATTCCACAGCAAAAACTTATCAGTAGATATTCAGAGGAAAGATGGGTGAAAACACCTGTTTCCCAGTAGGATACAACAGGAGGTAGAGGAACTTGGAAGAGAAGTTATAACTAAGGTAGCAAGATCAGTTTATCTGGGGGGAAGTACAGGCTCAGGGGCCACTTGTTCTTCCTTCTCTTGGTTTACTTAACATTTGTTTACTTAACATTTCTTCTCTTGATTTACTTAACATTATTGGAGGAAGTGACAGCAGGAAAAGTGGTACAAAGAAGGGAGAAATTGAAGATGAGAATATTCTGGTTCTCACCAAACTAACAGTAATTCAAAATCATATCACTGTATTTGAGAGGAAATATACTAATTTGGTCATCTCTAAGTGGTGTTCTTACAGGTAATTTCCTCTTATACTTTTCCAATTTTTCTACAATGAATATATATTAGACAGCCTTAGGAAAACAGTATTGCTAAAAATTTTAAAAGCTGCTTACCACTTTGAGGATTCAAAATGTGATGCTTATTCAAGGACCAGCCTCCTAGATTAGAAGCATCCATCTCAAAACCTTGTAAAACGACTGTCCTTTGCTCCCAGAGGATAAAGTCAGGGCACATTTCATATTCATATCCCACAGACACTGCAAACAAAGAGTTAATAGCATATTAGAAGACTGTAAAATATTTGCTGCATATTTACACTGATTGACAATTCTGTGGATATTGCATTTGTTATTGAATTCTGATTTGAGTGCAAACGTAGCAAAGTACAGGATTGTATCTAGCATAACTCTGGTCCCCTGGAAGTGATCAGTTAGAGCATTTTAGATAAATATATGAAGGAGTGAGTAAATGAATGCTGTCATTAGGTTGGTACTATATGTTTGTGGCCATTAAGCTTTATTCTGGGCTTTTGAGTTGGAGACTATGAAGCTTTCTGCTGGGTTAAGCTGTAGTAGTATAATTTCTCTCTATCTTTGTAAGAAATGCAGGGAGTGTTGCTTTCCTGCCTCTCTAGAGTGAAAAATGCACTCAGGAAGCTGCATTTGGAGTACAGGGTCACTTATACAACAACTAACTACACATAAAACTAATAAAAATCGATTTGCCTAATTTATATTTTTTCTTGTGCTAACTGGCCTTTAATTTGCTGAGAAGACTAAGTGCGCTTAGAGTACTGCAAGTGTAAATTCCACTTTGTGCTCATTATGTTTTGGTTTCTGCATATAGCTAACCAATGGGACATCACCCAACATTTGGCTTCAACTCCTATGCAGCACAGATGTTGTGCATTAAACTTGGAACCCTGGTATGCCACTAAAATGGGAAGTGCAGAATGTGTTAGTTTGGGTGTCTCTGATCTACTGAAATATGTATAGCTCAAGTACAATTTTCCCACTTGGTAAACCTGCTTACCTGTTGGAACTTCAGGTTTCTGATTCCCGAATTTAAAATGCTTTCTAGCCTCAATATTCTAAGCCTGAGAAAACTGGTTCATAGCACTGCATATCCCAAGCTGATTTCCCCCTTTCTGGCAGCTTTAAATAACTCCAGTTGGTCTGTTTTCTGCTATTGCTTTTGAATACCTGCCTCTACCTGACTCTTTAGATACCCACGGAAAGCTAAGTGTTTCCCTGGTCTTTTGTTTATGAAAACCGATAATGAAAACTGGTGCTTAAATAATGCCAACACAATAGGTCCAAAAATGAAATAAATTAAAGCAAATTAATTTTCTTTGGCATTAGGTGAAGGGAAAAGATGGTAAGATGAATCAAACTGATTTGCGTGTGCACGTGCATGTGTGTATGAGCACATGCACAGATAAGCCGAAAAGGCCTTATAATTATGAATACTCAGTTCTCTGACTTTGCACATCATCTATGGCCAATTTCAAATTGCAGGCTGGCTTGTCTCTGTCATCCACCCTACCAAAGCTTATAATAGGGATCAGGACCATCTTCATGGGTGTGGCCCATGTTTAGAAGGGCCTCACACTTGATTTAATGCTCTGCTGTTACCATCTTATAATTATTAATACTTTTTAGTCAGAGGCTTTGTATTTTCATTATCATTTCAGTGGGCCCCACAGATTATGTAGCTAGTCCTGGCAGGATGCCTTTCTATCCGCCAAAAGCTGGTGAAGACTCATGGAATGCAAACTTATTTTAATATCAGCTTCGACCAGGCATTATTAGCAAGGGAGGTGAATAGGGACCTGGAGGAAGACAAATCATAAAATGAAAATAGTTTCCGAATGGAAATTATTTGAGGATCATCTGTGCCAATGCTGTCCTCTATTTAGGTGGCTAGAAATAGACTCTCAGAGGGGAAAGGGATCTCAAAGGTGATCTAGTTTAGGTCACTCATGGCACAAACTGATGCTGCCTATGGTCTCCGTGATATCTCATAGCCTCTCTAGTTGCTAAAACAACTCTGGCAAAGTAGAAATTAGAGCAAGAGTCAGAAAAGACTTCAACTTTCATAATCTGTCATTAACTAGCTGTGGAGGCTCAGGTAAGCTGTTCTCCATCTCTGGGATCCATGCCCTTTGTTGGTAGCAAAGTAAGGAGAGGCTGACTAGAAATGGTGGTTCTCAGAACATTTGGAGTCAGGGAGCACTTTAATGTGAATCTGACAAAAGTTATGGGCATTATTTCTAGAAAATGCATATGCATGCAAAATTTGGTATATAATTCTAGGGGGTTCACTGACTTCCCGTAGTTCACTTAAAGGTCTCAGATTAAAGACTCCTGTACTAGATAATTCTTTTAAATCCTCTTTAGCACTAACACTCTAGGATTCTAAATTGCATTCCTTCTACATTGGATAAGTTTTAGTTGAGGATCAACCCAAAAGCCATATAGAACACTGTATCTCAGATTGGAAAAATTAGGTGGTTAGAGAGCACATTAAGGGCCATGTTGGTGTGTATAATAGCATGGTTTCCACTTCTCTTGCCAACATTTAGAAGTCTTGATTAATAAATAATCACAACAACAATAATTACAAGTTCCCTGAAAGTCATCATCTCCCTCCCCACAGTACTCTTGGCAATTACTGCATCTGCCTTCTGTACTTTGTAAGCCTGGTGAGCTCCCCTAGAATCTCTTCTCCAGGAAGGTGATTGCACAGTTTTGCAAATAAGTAATGTGCCCTGGTGACCTCTGATGGTGATTTGGAGCCTGCTTTTCCCTCTCAGTAACAGTTAAAGATCCTCCCAACTCTGCAGCAGAAAATGCTTACAAAAGTGTCAATTAAAGAGTTCTCAATATAATGGTAATGAGACATACTTAACTCTTTTCACCTCCTCCTATCTGCTTTCTGAACTGCTCTCCAGTCCACAAGAAAAAAGCACATTGGCTACAATCTCCACAATTATATTACCTTTTCCCCCTATACACAGCAAATAGCAACAAGGTAGCCACTTAGGAAGTTTTCTCTAATTTTTGTTAGATTTACTATGAGCTAATAAAGTTATAATTTATATTTAAGACATGTCCAAAATTTCAGCTGACTTTAATAAGAATAGCTGTCTGTTAGGATATGTTTTGTACAGGGTTCCTCAGTCAGACTAACAAGGCCAAGATCCTTTTTGACAGCAGCCCACTTTAACATAGTCTTGGAACTTTCAATCAGTTTATGAGAAGGCAGACATTTCACCCTATGGAGATGAGCCTCTCTCCAAAATCATGAGAACTGGCAAATATGGTAGCAACCAATCCTAGATTTCTTATCATGAAGCAGACTTCAACGTACTAAATGCCTATACTTTTTCATATAATTAAATACAGGGGAGAGGAAGGGCTATACTGGGGCTAGTGCTAAAAATGCTGAGTCGCGATACCACACTCTGCTTGAGACTGTGACAGCTGAGCCTCAGCTAAATAAACAGTGTGGACTACTACTGTCTCCTAGGTGGCCTGTTGCCTATCATCAACACAGCACAGTAGAGGGCTTCAGTCTGGTGCTCTGGAGTGAAGAATACGAACAATAGTACAATAGGAAGGAAAAAAATTCTTCATCAATATTTCAGAAAAGAGGAGGAAATTAAACTAGACTGCCAGTGAGCAAGGACAAGTTCACAAGGGGTCCTGGAGTACATTTTCAGGGGTTGGAAGAGTGGGCTTGCGCCAATGTGCGCAGATCAGGAAGGCAATTAAGAGAGAGCCATTGATATGGAAGAATACTTTCTCTGAGCCATGTGATCACGTCCCTTGGGACACCTGAACTCCGTCTGGATTTCTGCCTTCCTGTATTCTCTCCTTTACCTCTACACAGAGATTAGAATGTTCCTTAACTAAGGTCATTGATTTTCAAGATAGCCTTGTTACTCTTACACAGGATTCTGGCCTCTGATCACCGGATTGCACCTCTGACTTCACTGGTAGTCATCTTGGAAATATTACACTAGTAGACAGAGTGAAAGACTGCAGGCTGCTCCCCCAAAGCCATTTGAAATTGAAAAAGGTAGAATGTTTATTCTATTTATCAAAGCAGCAACATTTGTATGACATAGGGATTGCAAGAAGGCTGAGGGCCACAGGCTCCCTGACACCCAGTTTATTTTGACATTCATCTGTAAGGGTTGGGGTAAGTGATTGATGTTAGGTAGCCAGCCAAGGTGGAGACGCCACGCGAGGAAGCTGATGTGTGAAATATGACAAGATTAAGCAGATGACTTTCAACAGCTTAGGCTTCAGAATTCATAATGGTTGCATTTATGAAGGCAATATATAATTAAAAGTCATCTGATAGTGTGAGAAATTTACATGTTACTTTCGTGAACTCAAGGAACAGCTAAAAATAATTTCATGACATTTAAAAGGTAACTAACAACCAGATGAGAACTTCTTCCCCCAAAGGAATAATTTAATAAAATAAATATTTCCCATTCTTTTAAAATACTAGCTTAATGAGAAACTAAAACCAACAACAAAACACCTAAGGAACCAAATGAAGGCCATGGCAAAAACAGACCAAAAGTATGTAGATAAAATGCTATCTATTAAAAACAGGTAAAGCTTCTTCTATTTTTTTCCTATTTTCTACTGATTAATCCTAGAACAGGATAAGCCCAGAGGCTCCTCAATTTGATGCATTGTCCAATAGCCCCAAATTCTTTGTTTATCCATTATTCATAGCTTACTAAAAGTGACGGAATCAGGTGTTGAATTTTTATCAAGTGCCTTTTTGGCACTTAAATATTCACATAGGTTTTCTCCTTAATCTATTAAGATAGTGAATTACAACAATAGATTTCCTAATGTTAAACCATGTTTGTGGTTCTAAAAGACACTCACTATATATACCTGGTTATGATGTATTATCTTTTCAGTGAATCACTGGATTTGATTCAGATCTGTGTTCTAACTACTTACAAAAATAAGAGTTAAGTAAGACAGTGTTAGGAATGAGGTAGTAGCTGAATAAAGAGAAAGTACAGGTAGGAAAAAAATAAAAAGCATTCAGAAGTATGGTAGCTTTGCAACATTTTTGATAAGAGGTCCTGTACCCTGAAACCTAATATTATGAAATTTATTTTCTGGCTGCTTTGTTTAAGCCTAGTCAAGCTGTATAAAAACCAACCTGGATGACATATGTGCCACCAAAAGCAGAGTGATGTACTGGCTCAAATACACATTTGTGCATTTGTGAGTTCCTTTGTGTGCCTGTACACTGTCTTCTTCTCTTTGGGCAGACTCACCATCCCATTTTATAAACAAGACTATGGAGTCACCCTCAGCCTCTGTTCTTATTCATTTGTTTGTTCAGTTATACAACAAATATGCAGTAACTATTTCATGGATACCTCCTGTTGACAGGCATGGCATGGGGCACTGGGGATATGAGGTTGAATGAGACAGAACAAGACAGTATTCTCCCCAGTAAGGGCTTACATTCTAGTGAGAGGAACAAATATAAAGGAAAAACAAATACACGTGCACATACACACATAAATAAATTGTGATAAATGTCATGATGGGAAAATGCAGGGTATTATGAGGGAGCATAACAAGGGAATTTATGTTGGCCTGGTGAAGCGAGGAAAAACCTCTTTATCAAGAAAGGGTAAAGCATCTTAGGTGGAGAGAGCAGCATGTGTGCAAGATCTTGAGACTGGCATCTTTAAGATTTAAAGGTCAGGGTGAACTGAGTGTCAGTTTCTCTCTATTGCATCAAAAACAAGTGAAGAACAATAACCATCCCTATCCCAACCCAATAATAAAATAAAACAAAAGATTACTATTCTCCAGCAATATTTAGACATCTTGGGGAGGGGAGGAAGAGAGGTTTTGGAAATTGATTCACCTTGCAAATGGACTGGCTATCCTTTGAAATAATATGATTGATTAAAAGGAATGAAATGTTATAATGGAAAGTAAGGTGCTGTTATTTAATGACTAGCAAAACTTCACTGAGCTGTTCTATGTGCCAGGCAGGTGACCTGCTAAACACTGCTGATATAGTGGATATTACACAGGGCACAATAATTTTTCATGTGAGAGACGGTATCTTGTGGAACTTTTATCCATGGTCTTCTTAATAATTACCATTCAAATCATATCACTTTACATTTGTATAACATATAACAGTTACATACATTTTTGTGTATATGACCTAATTTAAAGACTCTTCAAACCTCCTGGGGAAGATATATTTACTCCAGTTTGAAGATGAGATCATAGAAACTCAGAGAAGTGAAGTCACTAGTCCAAGGTCAATTGGATGGCAGAATCAGAACTCTAACCCAGTGACTCATAGCCAAGTTATTTTGCCTACTATGATCACAGCTATTAGGGGAAGACCCACCACTTAGGGGTACTAAATAAATAACTTTTTATTTGCTCAGAATTTAAGAGATAAGGATTGGAAGCTAGGGATAGCCTTGAAGTAGAAGTGCTATGTAACTTGGTTGGCAAAAAACAGTGCCTGGTTACATTGTCTTAATGTAATTATTAACAGCATCTCCTTTTACTCTCAAAAATATCTGGTTTTGAATGATAAATTATATGGTCACTCAATCTTCAGGGGATACTAGGAGGCAAGATTTGCTGCCTTGGAAAATAAATCATATAGTTTGATAAATCATTTGATTTTTGTGTTTTCTTGGCTTATTATCTTACCAATACCTTTCAAACTTTCATGCCTGAAGGTCATGATAAGAAAGACAAATTTGTTAACTGTAACCCAGCATACACATTGGGAGATTCACACACAGACACACATACATATACAATGAGGCTAGACAATTAAGCTCTTGAACTCATCCTAGAAAAAGTGCCACATACCTCATTGCTGAATATCACTATGGTCACCTTTGAAGTGCTACCCTTAGGAAGCTATGCACCAATGCCAGTGCCTAGTCCACCCTTCAAAGCAATTTTGGAACTCTTTCTGGAATGACCCTCAGAGCTGTCAGTGTATGGCATACAAAACACATAACAATAGGGAATGCTATTCAGCAAGACACCACCACACATCGACAGGAACACAGCTGTGAGACACTGGTATATAAAGGTTATGAAACCTTACTGAGTTGTTTGTATAGTGCTGCCAATGTAAGCCTATGGTGGCAAGTTTGTGAACTTAGTTGTCAGACTGAGTATGACAACAGCTCTGATAGCCATTCCAGAAAAAGAGTTCTAAAATTGCTTTTTAGGGTGGATTGGGCACTGGCCTTAGTGCATAGCTTCCCAAGAGGAATATATTGAAAATAACAATAGTGATATTCAGCAATGAGGTGTGTAGCACTTTTTCTAGGATGGGTTTGTCGACTTAATTGTGTGACCTTGTATAACTTAAACAACAGTTTCTGGAACAATACTCTCTAGCATCACATTCTGATATTTTCTACTGAACTCTGTTTACTTTGGTTCTATTATATACTACACCATTTAAAACAAAATTCTGGTTGAGTAACCCAATGCATTGATTTCATAGTCTACTAATGGAAGTGTCCAGCAGTTTGAAATGGGCACAAGATCACTTGCTTAACAGACTATTACAGAGGGCCATCTGAAAACCTTGGTAGGCCTCAGGCATTCCTGCTTTTGGACACCCTCTCTCACATCTTATTAGACACATTGAAATGTATACAACTCATATCTCACATTAAACATTTCATATGTAAGTGTGAAACTGAGTTGCAGTTGACAAGCTGACATATTGCTCCATTTTGCAGACACTTATTTAAATATTTATTAACACTGATTTTCAGGTTTTCTTTTCATATTCTGGTGCCAATAAACTTGTTTTTTTAGGCGGCAAACATTTTGTAGGTCCCTGAAAAACTCATATTCTTGGCACTGTGCCCATAAAGTTGAGTGGATAAAGCATCCCTGCTCTCAGTTAACGATTATGAATTCATGAGTGGAGAGAAATGATGAAAGATTATTATCTCTGCTAGCTTCTCTGACAGAAAACCACTGGGGCATTGAATTGGGTACTCAGGAAGGTTGGGTGGTCACTTTGCTGAAATGAGGCAGCTGTGAAAGGCTTATAGACCTCAGGACTGGGAGACCAGAGTTTGAATCGCTGCTCTCATATAGGACGCTAGGCAAGTCCCTTTCTCTTTCTGAATCTCAGTCTCCCTCTTCGCAAAATGAAGATCATACTAATCCTGCCATGCCTACTAGGCAGAAATGTTAGAAGGATTAAAATGAGATAACGTATGTGAAAGTACTTTGCAAATTATAAAGCACTACCCATTTATTATTAAAATATTCAGTGGATGCTATTTTTGTGGCTGCCCAGCCTGTTGAGGTTTTACTGAAGGGAAATTTATGAACACTAAAGCATTGTTCTCAGGAATGTTTTGTGTGCACAAAGCAACTGTAGTTTAGCACCTATTACTATTAATGCCCCCCTCATTTCTCCTTAACTCAATTTAGACAGACTCCTATGCATTGTGAACCTTTAGGAAGTCTAGTTCTCCCAGAAACACCACTCTTTCTTGCCAAACTACTGTACTAAATAATTATGCAATTGCTGTTGCCAATAACCTTGAAGAAAAATAGAATTGTTTATAGCAGTGCTACGAAAGGGTGGCTGATTTCCTGAACTTCCAGGACTCCAAACTGTTGCTATTTAATTTAATTAAAATAAAGACCAGGCAGAATGCATTATTACATATTGATAATGTATGCAGACACAGGCGGACATCAAGAATTATTTTGACAAAATTCACATAATGGATGCAGATCAGAGCCCCTGAACAAGCCAGCTTTGTCAAATTAAATAAGCCGTCTCTAGAATTTTAACAGCCCTGTGAACTTAACAATAATGATTTTTTTTACATTGTTTTGCAATCAGTGTAGTTGGGGAAGAAACTAAATAAAATACAATGATTTCCAGACATCATACTTTATTTAGAGCCAGAGAATAAAGCACTCAGGCCAAATTCTTTCAAATGCTCACATAGAGTTTTTAGCAGGGGAGTTGTGTCTGTGTATCAGAGAACAAAATCTTTAAGCTAGATGAACTAGTGATTGTGGTTTTTATACTAGAACCCTCGGGGTGATTTTACTCTTCTTTTACTTGATCAATACTGTACTGGGATTAATCAATCTTATCAGTTGCCAATGATACTTGTCCAAGGAAGTTCACACAACCTCTGTAATTTATTCACTCTGGTATTATCTCTCCAGTTGCAAACACTATTTTCTTACCAAAAGTGGCAGGATACCCTAGGATCTCAGCATTCTTTTTCTCATTTTGGCTGTCCCTCAACACTATTCTTCTTCTGCAAAATTTTAGCCCTTAGTGATCACTCCAATGAGCTATGTGGGAAACAAGAGTCCCACATTTTAAACTAAATGGACATTTCTCTAAACCTCTCTTTCTCCAGAAATGGATAGGCCAGGGATTCATATTTAACTGGCATGGGAAGGAAGAAGAGTGAGAGACTTTTCTAGTCCCAGTTTAACCAAAATCTTAGCTGTAACTGGGATTGTATGAATGTTGGTCAAGGCTTTATGAGTTTCCTATTGCTATTGCAACAAATAATGCAAACGTAAAGGTTTCTAACAAGATACATTTAGCATCTTATAGACATGGAAGTCAGAAATCTCAAATGGGTCTCATTGAGCAAAACTCAAGGTATCAACAAGCTTCAGTTCCTTATAGAGGCTTTAAGATAAAAGAGTGGCATCTGCATTCCTTGGTTTATAGATCCCTTCTTCTGTCTTCAAAGCCAGTAACATTGCATCTCTCTATGCTTTTATTCCATAGTTGTATCTTCACGTAACTCTGATCTCCATTTCTGCTCCTTCTTCCACTTTTAAGAAGCCCTATGACACTACCAGACCTAGTCCAGGATACTCAGATAATGTAGGACAATTGCCAATCTCAAATCAGAAATTGACTAACAATCTTACTTAATTTCATCTATAACTTTAATTCTCTTTTGTCATGCAACGTATCATATTCCTTGGTCCCAAGGATGGGCATCTTTGAGAGGTAGCTGTTATTTTCTCTACCAAAAATCTATACTAGGATGTCAAATTACTGAAGCAAATCTGAGAAGTGTCAGGTATAGTACTACCGTTACTATCTGGTGCAAAATTCAGCCTGTTTCTTCCCATATCAGTTAAGTGATCATAAAATATCACCAGGAGTATAAATAAATGTTTCCTTGTTTGTTTGTGTAGATTCAATCATAGATATTAAGGTATTAGTTCAATGGTCGCATATTTGGTCCTTTTGTCTCCATCCATTTATCACCTGAACTATTGATTGTCTACTGTGTTCTTAGGAGTTCAAAATCCATCATCAGAGTAGCAAATTCTTCAACTTCATGCTACCACCTGTTCAAATGTTTTACCATTGTTAAAAAATGCTCTTAGTCTCCATGGGGATGGAGTTGAAGACTACTTAGTAAATAAAATCCCTTTTAACCATTAAAAAACTGTGATCAAGTTATCAGGGAAATTTCATACAAGGTAAAGAATCCATCTTCCATCCTAGGTACTACATGTGCAACTATTTTGGCTATTTTCCTTGGGAACCTTGTCGGATATATTTCTCCATCCTAAAAAAGTGCTCCACAGGTGCACATAAAATACAATGAGGAACATTTTTTCCCCTCCATCTTCAGATATTTCTGTGTGGGTCTCTTGCTTTTATTACTTTTACTATTTTATACTAGCCTTATAAAAACATAACTATATATACATATATAACTATATAAGCATTTTAATTAAGGCCATTTTATAGTTAGAATGCTTGAGAAGGTCTTGGCCAGGAACATAATTTTAGGAATAGGAAACCACCATAGGCAAACAATAGGAATAGAGGTTTCATCACTGGTGCCATGCTAGAAATACTTGCTTATATTTGTATAAGTAAATGTTTTACTTATTTACTCAATTATCCATGGACATGTTAGAAGCTAAGTCATTGAGGGTAGATATCTAGAACAAGAAAGAAGATTTTAGAATCTTTAGCATTGGAAGTATTAAAAAGGAAGAGATGTAACACATCTTATGTATAAAGTAAGGTTGATACAGTAGTGCAGCCACTGAGAGAGATAGTTTGGCAGTTGTTCAATAAGTTAATCAGAATTACCACATGACTTAGTGATTCTACTTCTAGGTATATACCTCAAGGAATTCAAAACACATATTGAAACTAATATTTGTATACAAATGTTTATAGCAGCATTATTCAAAATAGCCAAAAGGGAAAACAACCCAAATGTCCATCAGTTGATGTATGGGCAAACAAGTGTGGTATATCCATATAATGAAATATTATTGGGTCATAAGGAGGAATGAAGTATAGATACAAGCTATGCCATGAATGAACCTTGAAATGCCAAGTGAAAGAAGCTAGACACAAAAGGCCACATATTATATGATTCTGTTTGTCTGAAATATCTAGAATAGGTAAATCCATGTTGTAGAGGACGGGCTGTGAGGCAGCAGGGCCCCACGGCCTGGGAAGATGTTCAGGGAACGACCCCAAGCTGCTTCTCCTCCTTTAACAACATTCTTTTCTACTCTGCCAGAAGTCACGTAGCCCCTGTGTACTTTCCTTTTTATTGTGCCAGCAAGCACAAAGCTTTTCCTCCTTAAAGATAATCTTTACCCCATGCGTCAAGATTTACATCATTTAGTAGCCTTGTTTAAGATACTATATAAATAAAGCAAGAAGCAGAGTTCAGTGCTGGCTGCAGTCTTAGATGCTCCAGTTATCCTGATCTCATCTTTGTGTTTTGTGTGTTTTATGTCTCTTGTGTGTCTTATTTCCTCATTCTCCCCCATTCCCACTCCGGTTTGTTCTCCTTCTTCATGCTGGTTTGTGAAACATACAGACAAAGAGAAGATTAGTAGTTTCCAGGGCCAGGAAGGAGGGAAGAGTGAGGAATGATGGCTACTGTGTATGGGCTTACTTTGTATGGGGTGATGATGAGAATGTTCTGGCATTAGATATTGGTGATGGTTATAAAACCTTATGAAAATACTCAAATCTACTGAATTGTACACTTTAAATGGGTAAACTATGGTATGTGAATTTCATCACAATAAAGCTATTATTATGTTTTTAATGAGGCAGAGCTTCAGTTATGCGAGCCCTAGCAAGAAACAACTGCTAGACACTGTACTGGCCAGCTCTTCATGAGAACACTGGGTAAATGTCTAAGTGTCATAACTTTTTTTAAAAAAGTAAAAAACAAAAACAAAGAAACCCCTTTACACTCAGCAGGGGTCTGAGGAGGGTCATAAGGAATTGGAAAATTAAAATCCATAGTGAAAAGTTGGAGGAATTTTAGATTGTTCTGACTGCTGAAGGAAATGGTATAGGATAAAACCCTGAAGAGGGGAATTTCAGGCTTTGAGTATGATTCACTGAGGGAATCCAGTAGGAATAAGATATCACACTCCAAGTGTTCACTGCAGAGTTTGAATGAAGGCGTGGACAGAGTTAAGGAAATTGATAAGAGATGAAGACCCACCCAAGCAAGGGCTGGCAACACTGAGAACCACTGTGAACTTGCAGGGACAAGAGTGAGGAATGATGATACACAAGACCAGAGAGAACTTAAGGATTTGGAGGATGGGCCATTTGGCTATTTGGCCGCTGTCTTCTAATGTAGTCACTGTCGGAACTGCAGTAAAGGAAGGAGAGGGGTAGATATCCTGACCGAGTTCACCTTCCACCCTGTAGTCTCCAGATAGTGCCACACATTGACTGAATCAAATGGTAAGCCAGAGGGCAAAGGCGTCCAGGCAATGCAGTCTATAGAAGATAGAGGGGCATGGGCAGAAGAGATTATGTGAGTGTGTGTGGAGGGGGAAGAGAGGGCAAATAAAGAGTGAGTAATTCAGAGTGTCTGCCTATTATACCCACAGTCCCCTACTTAAAGTAACTCAGGTAGTAAACACCTGCATATACTACATGGCCCCAATATCCTGGCCACAATAAAACTGAAGAAAACAAATGCCAAGAACTGTTATTTGTTGAGTGCTTACAATATGCTGCACACTTTACATTACTCATCTCATCTAATTGTCATATCATAACAGACCCATGAGCAACATAATCTTTATGATACCCATTTTATAGATGGAAAAACTGTGGCACTTTTAAGGTTAAGTAATATACACTATGTCACATAGCTAGTAAATAGACTAGGGATGATTTGAATCCAGGGAGGGAGTCTGGCTTTAGAGTTGTTCTGTTAACCACTGCACTCACTGGAATAGGGATTTTGCAGGATTCTATAGGCTGGCCAGAGACCTCAGTGGTAGAATAACAAAATGGTAGAATTCTGCCTTCTAGGGGTGTTCTCTGTGGTACAGTGACTGGCTGATACAATATGATATTCTCTCTAAGAGGAATTTGAATGCAAGATATGAGGAAAGTTTGCAGGCTCAAGGGTATGAATTGCTGAGAGAAAAGGAGGGCAGTTGCTATGGCAGGTGAGGAGATGAGCTCTGTCGAAAGTGTGGCCAAGTCACCACTATGGGAAGCAAGTGGACTCTTGTGGAAGAAACAACTTGAGCTATTTTTGAGTTGACCGCAAATGTTGGCCTTCTAGAGCTACAAGCTGAACAGAGCTGTAGGTCTATGAGGCTTGCCTGTGAGGCTGTTGATTGTTTCTTGCTCTGTGTTACTTTCTTGTGTGTCTTTACAATAGTTATCTATTAACTGAGGAAATATGAACTTGTCTATGTTCCTTGCATTCCAATGAAGTCCAACACAGATGAATTAATTATTTAAATATATGATAGTATCTTGAGTAAAAAAGGGACACTAGCCTTTTTTTTTTTTTTTTTTAACCTCACTCTATTTTCCTCTAAAAAGAGAGAGAAAAAATTGATACATAGTTGCCTAAGAGATATAGGTCAGCTATATGGGAGTTGTTCCATAATAGACACTTCTAAGGGAGGTGAAAATGTCACTTCTGCAGAGCTTTAGAATAGTCTTTTCACATGTCCAAGGGTGGTTTCCATGAAATACTGCCTAAAGACACAAGGATCAATGGCTCTTAACTGCAGGTCCACAGGCCCTTAGGAAGTTTTCCTTGTCTTCCACAGAGTGAGAGAAATAAAAACTTTGGTGTCAGCCTGTCTCTTTATCTGAGCATCAGGGTTAGATTGCTTACTGCCTTTTCTTAAGACAGACTGTTTTCCTCTTTTGGTGTTAAGGTTTCCTCATTTATAGAATTGTGGTAATGATAGGAAATACAAGTAGTATATTGCAGTCAGTTTTTTTCTCTTTTTAAATATTCTTACTTGAAAAAAAAAAAAACTGACCCATCTATCTTAGTCTCATTTTTTTTAAAATGCCATTTGTCTCAGAGAATTAAATATCTGAAAGCCATAGGCTTAAAAAAAATCTCTTAAGGTCCCTGTTATCTATAAAATTCTAGGTTTTAAAGTCTTAGAATTACAGAAAATCAAAACGAATAAGGCAGCAGGATGAGTTTTTATTTAACCTACAGAAATAACAAGTTAAAGGAGTCTAACCATCTTAGACATAAAAGATAATAAGTAGAGATGCCTATAAGTTCGAATTTTGTAGTTTCTAAGTGGAAATGACAGTCTAAATGTCAAATCCAAAAACATGGCCTAAAGAACGCCACACCAAAGGTCACAGTTAGAAGGCAACATTCAGCTCTGGAGACAGTTACAAGTCAGATATTGTGTGATTCCACTAGTATGCAGCCTTTATGAAAGGGGAAGTTAAATCATTTTGAAGCAAAAATGTGTCAAAAGGGAACTCTAAACAGGCCCAAAGTGAGTGTTTAAATGAAAAAAATGCCTTAGATACTTTAAAACAGAAGAAAATCAAGAATGATTCCAAATACAAATGAATATGGAACTAGAATATTCTGTTGTCTGAACATAATACTGCTGTTTACATCAAATTGATTCAACATACCTAAAGCCTCTGCCAAGCCCCAAACTCTTTGTCCATAGATGTCGGTCTTATTCCAGGCAAACGTGTAGACGAGATTAACTGCGGCAGGAAACCATTTCTGTGTGAGTCGTCCTTCCACAGCTACTGTGAGGTGGACTTTTATCATCCCCACAGGAATCGTTGAATGTGTCAGAAGGATCCTTACCAGGGTTTTGTACCCAGGGGTACGGCTGCTTAGGTAACTCAGCCTCACAAAGCTAGAAGGAATGGGGATTTCCTCCTGCACAACCTGAAAGACAACAAAAGCCAAATCAGCTCTTATCAGCGGTCTAGGCAGTTGAGGCCATTGCATGCTTTATGGTGTCAGCAACATGTCAAAGCAGAGAACCTCAGGGGATTTAAGGATACCAAGGCATTTGTTTCCAAACCCTGTGAGACTGTGTGACTGCAGGTTTCAACTTTTGCCCCCAAAATGCATGGGGACAAGATATCCACCGAACCCTAAGGCTTGCTCTCATTTTGGCCCTATTAGGAAAGACCGTGTAAAGAATAATTTGAGTTTTAAACTGTATTCCTAAAATTGCTTCGTAGGAGTTGGAAAAGATCACACAGCTGAATGGCAAGCAATTCAGTGTTATGTGCTCCATTAGGGGTCTTTTCCTCGTTTGCTGTATCAATACCCACAATCTTCCCTAATGTTAAGTCGTGTATCACAATACCATTGCTGTGATCCTTATTCCATTTAGGTTCTCTAAGAGGAAGGACCCCAGAAATCAGGCCCAGCAAGTAATATTTTATGACAAAAATCATGATTTGCCTAGAATTAATATTTACTGATGCCACCAAATTTGTTTTCTTTTGTGCTTTGGAATGACCCTGAAGCCAAATTTGTAATTAAATTTTTCTTTTTTTTCTTTTTAAACTTTTTTTTAAAATTAAATCATAGCTGCGTACATTGATATGGTCATGGGGCATCATACACTAGCTTCACAGACCATTTGACACATTTTCATCACAATAGTTAACATAGCCTTCCTGGCATTTTCCCAGTTACCGTGCCAAGACATTTACATTC
>CAUYPK010080078.1:0-10720 GCA_963574355.1 Loris lydekkerianus | reverse complement strand
GTTATTTTGTTGGGGGGGCCGGGGTTTTTATACACGGCCAAATTCTTTTTTTTTCTGCATTGTGGCGCGGGTTTTTTTTTTTTTTTTTTTTTTTTTTTTGAATAAACATAGTCTCTGTTGCCTTAGGTAGAGTGCTATGGCACCATAACTCACAGCTAACTCAACCTCTTGGGCTCAATTGATCCTCTTGCCTAAGCCTCCTAAGTAGCTGGGACTGTAAGTTCTGCTACCATGCCCAGCTAATTTTTCTATTTTTAGTAGAGATGGGTTCTCACTCTTAGGCTGGTCTCAAACTCCTGATTTCAAGCAATCCACCCGCCCTGGCCTCTGAGAGTACTAGGATTATAAGTCTGAACCGTTGTGCCTGGCCTGAATCAGGAGTTTTGAGGTAGACACTGTTCAAATTGTAGAAACCTCTCACATATCTTGCCTCTTGTCTGCATTCCCTTATTTTTAATCATGCATGCTGTTGATCTGAAATAATTTTATATAGTTAAAGTATTATTTAAGAATAGGACAAAGAAGGAGTAAAAGGACACTTTTTTTTTTGTAGTTTTGGCCGGGGCCAGGCTTGAATCTACCACCCCTGGTATATGGGGCCGGTGCCCTACTCCTTGAGCTACAAGGCACCACTTGACACTTTTTTTGAGACAGAGTCTCAAACTGTCACACTAGGTCAGCAGTTCTCAACCTATAGGTTGCAACCCCTTTGTAGCAATGAAAATACATCGTGGCATTAGTAGGGTTGAGAACCACTGCCCTAGGTAGAGTGCCTTGGTGTCATAGCTCACAGCAACCTCCCACTCTTGGATTCAAGCAATCCTTTCGCCTCAGTTTTTCTATTTTTATTATTATTTTTTTGAGACAGAGCCTCAAGCTGTCACCCTGGGTAGAATGCTGTGGTGTCACAGCTCACAGCAACCTCCAACTCCTGGGCTCAAGCAATTCTCCTGCCTCTACCTCCCAAGTAGCTGGGACTATAGGCGCCTGCCACAATGCCCGGTTATTTTTTGGTTGCAGCTGTCATTGTTGTTTGGCGGGCCCAAGCTGGATTCAAATCCGCCAGCTCAGGTGTATGTGGCTGGCATCTTAGCTGCTTGAGCCACAGGCACTGAGCCAGTTTTTCTATTTTTAGTAGAGACAGGGGTCTCACTTTTTGTTTAGGCTGGTCATGAGCTCAAGCAACCCACCCACCTTGGCCTCCCAGAGTGCTAGGGTTATAGACGTGAGCCACTGTGCCCTGCCTCAAATGACAATTTTGATTATATCTCTCTGAGGTATTTACAACACCTTAATTACTTTCTGACTTACTGAGCCAGTATGACATTCTCATTATGTTCTAAAGCAAACCATCTTTTTATAGCTCTGCTTACAATTTTATGTAGGAGGTGCCATGGTGATGGTGTTTTGATGGAACTGGATTTAATACTAGCTCTTAATAGTTAGATGACGTTAGGAAATTTATGTAACTTCTCTGAGCCTTAATTTTTCTTATAAATAAGGGGTTATGAGGTTTGCATTAAATGATTTATATAGTGCTTGACAGTAGGTTTTTTTTTTTTTTTGAGACTGAGTCTCACTTTGTTGCCCTTGGTAGGGTGTTGTGGCCTCATAGCTCACAGCAACCTCAAACTCTTAGGCTCAAGTGATTCTCTTTCATCAGCCTCCCCAGTAGCGGGGACTGGAGGTGCCCACCATAATGCTAACTATTTTTAGAGGTGGGGTCTTACTCTTGCTCAGGCTGGTCTCGAACCTGTGAGTTCAGCCAATCTACCTGCCTCGGCCTTGAGCCACTGTGCTTGGCCAGTAGGATTTAGAAAAAAAAAAATTTTTTTTTTTTTTTTTTTTTCTTTAAAAGAGATGGGGTATTGATATGTTGCCCAGTATATTATAGGACTCAAACTCAAGAGCTAAAATGATTATAATACCTCACCTTGTGAGTAACTGGGACTACAGGCACAAGCCACAGTGCCCAGCCTTAAGATAGTAAGATTTTTCTTTTTTTTTTTTTTGCAGTTTTTGGCCAGAGGTGGGTTTGAACCCACCACCTCCAGCATATGGGCCGGCACCCTACCCCTTTGAGCCACAGGCACTGCCGAGATGGTAAGATTTTTTTTAAAAGAATTATAGCTACAATTACCTTTCTTTTCACTTATTGTGGTCAAACCCACCCTAAAAGGCACCAGTGTTCTGTGTCTTTCTGTGATGGAAATATTTTAATATTTGTACTGTCCAATGGTAACCATTAACCATGTGTGGCCACTGAACAATTAAAATGTGACTAGTGTAACTGAGAAATTGAATTTTTAATTTTGATTGGTTATTTATTGGGCATGCAACTTTAACGTCCATTTAAGACTCAACTTTTTTTTCTTCAGGAAGTTTTCTTCAGGAAATGCTTCTTTTCTTTCTCCTTTTTTTTTGGTGGGGGTGGGGGAGGAGGAGGAGAGATAAAAATCTCCCTGTGTTGCCCTGGCTAGAGTGCTAGAGTTCATTGGCATCATTAAACTCACAGTAACCTCAAACTCCTGGGCTCAAGTGATCGATCCTCCAGCCTCAGCCTCCCTACTACCTAGGACTATAGGAGCACAACACCACACCTAGCTAGTTTTTCTGTTTTTTTGTAGAGACAGGGCCTCACTCTTGCTCAGGTTTGTCTCGAACTCCTGACCTCTAATGATCCTCTTGCCTTGGCCTCCCACAATGCTAGGATTATAGGCATGAATCACTGTGCCTGTCCCAGGCCTCTTTTCTTTTTTTTCTTTCTTTCTTTCTTTTTTTTTTTTTTTGAGACAAGAGTCTCATTGTCTCACCCTCGGTAGAGTGCTGTGATGTCACAGCTCATAACAACCTCAAACACTTGGGCTTAAGTCTCTTGCCTCAGTCTCCCACGTAGTTGGGACTATAGGTGCTCGCCACAATGCCTGGCTATCTTTTTGTTGTAGTTGTCATTGTTGTTTAGCAGGCCCTGGTAGGTTCAAACCTGCCAGCCTCGGTGTATGTGGTTGGTGCCCTAACTACTGAGCTACAGGTGTCAAGCCAGCTAATAAGTCATAAATACAAAATTTTTCTAGCTAGTACAATTTTGTAATACAAAACATGTTCTAGCTAGTAATTAGGTGAAGAATAAGGAATAGTGGAAAAGTTACCTGCAGTGATGAACTGTGTACCCTGCCTTTCACCTGAAAGTTAGGATTATACTCAAACTCTGGAAGAGGAAATGAAAACTTCTTTCTTATGTTGCCATCATGTGGCAGATTTGGGTTCTAAATGATGCTTCTCTTGTATTTTTTTTTTTTTTTTGAGACCGAGTCTCACTATGTCACCCTTGTGAGAGTATGGTGGCTTCACAGCTCATAGCAACCTCAAATTCTTAGGTTTAAGAGATTCTCTTGCCTCAGCCTCCCAAGAGGCTGGGATTACAGGTGCCTGCCACAATGCCCGGCTTTTTTTTGTTGTTGTTGTTGCAGTTGTCACTGTTGTTTAGCTGGCCCAGGGTCGGGTTTGAATTCGCCAGCCTGGGTGTATGTGGCCAGAGCTGTAACCACTGTGCTACTAGCACTGAACCTCAGTTTTCTTATATTAAGGGAAGGTTTTCTTCTGATTATTGTGATAAAGGATTACTAAACATAAATTGAAACATGATCTGAAAATACTATTTTAGATTACTTTCTAATTTATTTGAATATTTAGTTTTTTCTTTTTCTTTTCTCTCTCTTTTTTTTTTTTCTTGAGACAGTTTCATTATATCGCCCTTGGTAGAGTGCCATGGTGTCACAGCTCACAGCAATCTCAGAATCTTTGGGCTTCAGCGATTCTGTTGCCTTAGCCTCATAAGTAGCTGGGACTACAGGTGCCCACCACAATGCCCAGCTATTTTTTGTTGTTGTTGCAGTTGTTATCATTGTTTAGCTGGCCTGGGCCAAGTTCGAACTCACCAGGCTGGGTGTATGTGGCTGGCGACGTAACCACTGTGCTACGGGTACTGAGCCTTTTTCTTTTTTTGAGACAGAGTTTTACTATGTCACCCTCAGTAGGGTGCTGTGGCATCACAACTCACAGCAACCTCAAACTGTTGGGCTTATGCTCAGCTTCCCAAGTAGCTGGGACTACAGGCACCCACTGTAGTCCCAGCTATTTTTTGTTGCAGTTGTCATTGTTTAGCTGGCCAGGGCTGGGTTCGAACCTACAAACTTTGATGTATGTGGCTGATGCGGTAACCACTGTGCCAAGAGCACCAAGCCTCTAGCCCCTGAATCTTTAGTTTTTTGAGACAAGGTTATACTTTGTTGCTCAGAGTACAGTGGCATCTTCATAGCTCACTGCTACCTCAAACTCATGGGCACAAGTGATCCTCCTGCCCTAGCCTTCTGAGTAGCTGGGATTACAGAATTACCACAGTGTTTTGTACATACACACACACATATATATATACATATGTATATATATTTGTGTGTGTATATGTAAAGACTGATCTTGAACTCCTGCCCTTAAGTAATCCTCCCGCCTCAGCTACCTAAAGTGTTAGGATTAGAGGCATGATCCATCATGCCTGGTCTCTGAATCTTACATAAGAGTTCTTGACTCCTTCCTTTTGCATATCTGTTCTCTTATTACGAAGCTGTTGACTTTTAGAGGTTGGCTAGACTTATTGTATAGTTTTACCCAAACTTTTAAATTTCTACAAAATCGAGCTTATATAGGGGTTCTTCCCTAATCTGATATAGAGCTTGGGCATTCAATGGCATTTTGCAAATAGATGGGTCAATAATTTATATTGCTTAATGGAGAATCAAAGGATGAACACTAATTCTAAATTTCCTTGTGACTTGATGTGGAGTGTGCTAGTGTGGAGTTGTCATGTAATGATAACCTTTATGAATTTATTATTTTTTTATTTTCCAGTGATATTTAGGTAGTTGGTAGATCCCACAATTTAACTTGATTCCTAGATGGAAGCTGGATACTAGATCTGATACTAGAGGTAAGTTTAAGAAAAATCTTCATTTTTCTTGTCATTTGAATTTCTAATCATTAAGCAAGATTTGGAGCTCTGTTATTAATTAGTAGCTGAAATCTGGTAGTTGAAAAAAAACCTAGTTCCAACCTGTTTTCCTGTTTAGGGGTGAGAAGCCAGTGGTAGTTTGCCCTTTACCGTCATTTACAGTTTGCCATGATGAAATGCATGTTAAGTCCGTGTTTCAGCTGATTAGCCTGATTAAACACATGCTCTGAGCAGACTAAAGCTAGGGGGGCAAACACCTGGAATTGAATTCTGAGCTTTTTTTTTTTTTTTTGAGACAGAGTCTCAAGCTGTTGCCTTGGGTAGGGTGCCGTGGCGTCACAGCACACAGTGCACAGCAGCCTCAAACTCTTGAGCTTAAGCGATTCTCTTGCCTCAGCCTCCCAAGTAGGTGGGACTACAGGCGCCTGCCACAATGCCCGGCTATTTTTTGGCTTGTTTTTGTTGCAGTTGTCATATGCTATTTAGCAGGCCCAGGCTAGGTTCGAATCTGCCAGCCCCAGTGTATGTGGATGGTGCCCTACCCACTGAGCTACAGGTGCGGAGCCTGGAATTAAATTCTGCTTGTTGGGATTCTTATTTATTTTTTATTTTTTTTAATTTTAATTTTAATTTTTTTAATTTCAACTTGCTTGTACATTCTTCTTTGTTTGAAGTACTCTTTTTTGTTGTTCATTTTCTTCTTCCTCTGGCAATGCTCGGTTTTTGATGTTAGTAGAGATGGGGTCTTACTCTGGCTCACTGCTGGTCAGAAGGTCTCGAACTTCTGAGCTCAGGCAATCCACCCACCTCGGCCTCCCATAGTGCTGGGACTACAGGCGTGAGCCACCACTCCTGGCCTGTTGGGATTCTTAGTGGGATTTAGCTCAAGATCCCAGGTAATTCTTAAATGTTTAAATTTGAATTTAATATGCTCAACACTTTGTTCTCCTTTGATCTTTTGTGAAATCTCCATATAACAAAAAAATCACTATAATGAGATAGGACTAGGTTCAGGAACAGGAATCCTAGTTTTTTTTTTTTTAAAGATAGGGTCTTTTACCGTATCATACAATTCATGCTCTGTCACCTGGGCTGAAATGCGGTGGTGTAGTAACTGCCTACTGTAGCCTCAAGTGATCCTCCTGCCTTAGCCTCCCTAACAGCTGGGACTACAGGCACATGCCACCATGGCTGGCTAATTTTTTAATTTTTTTGTAGAGACAGGGTCTCACTGTGTTGTCCAGGTTGGTCTCCAACTGATTCTCCAGCCTTGGCTTCTCAAAGCTCTAGGATTACAGGCATGAGACACCACTCCCAACCTAAAAATTTAAACACTGTAGAAAATGCAGTGGTAACTGCTATAATTCTGTCAGGTACGTAGCTTAATAGTTCTAAATAAATCACTAATTTATTAGTCTGTATATGTAAAGATTAAGGGAATCCCAGAGCTGGTTAAGTCAATTTTGTGAGACCATATAATGCATGCTATACAGTCATTTAAAGTTATGCTATGGGGCTTGGTGGGTGGCTCACAACTGAATATTGCTTGGTGGGTGGCTCACAACTGAATATTGCTTGAGATTGGTAGTTTGAGACAGCCTGAGCAAGAGCCAGGACCTTGTCTCTACAGAAAAAAAAAAAAAAAAAAAAAAAAAAATATAAACCAAAAAAAAGTTACGATGTAGGGTTATTGAAATGGAGTGGTATTCTTGACATTAAGAACAAATTATAGACCAATGTTTCTGCTTAACCTTTTTTTCTGCTTAAACATTTTTATATGCATGTTTTTGATTTGAGAAATCATCAAATACTTGGGGTTATTGTCTCTAGCATTGGGGTGTATGAGTAATCTTGATGTTTTTGTTGACCCATGTTTTCTAACTTTATTCATGTATTATATTATTTAAAAAGTTATATTAAGGAGCTCAGGACAGGCTTACATTCTTTTGGGTTTTTTCAGACAGTCTCACTCTGTTGCCCTAGGATTGAGTGCTGTGGCTTCAGCCTAGTCACAGCAACCTAAAATTCCTGGGTTTAAGCACCACCTGCCTCAGCCTCCCAAGTAGCTGGGACTGCAGGTATTGGCCCTAAAACCCAGCGAATTTTTTTCTATTTTTAATAGAGACTGGGTCTTGGTCTTGCTTAGGCTGTTCTCAAACTTCTGTGCTTAGGGGATCCTCTGGCCTCTCAGAGTGCAAGGATTGCAGGCATGAGCCATTGTGCCTGGTCTGTATTCTTTATTTGCACCTGTATTTTCAGCAGGGAATGAGATAGGTAGGGGGGTAAAATAAAGGAAATACAAATAATTCAAAGTAATACCAGCACTTGAAATAATACTTTGATTTTTGCTGTCTTTTGTAGAAGTAAAGTTTCAAGGGACCAAAACCAGATCTGAATCTCACTTTTCTAGTACGGACCTCTTCAATGCTCTTATGTCCTGGATGTACAATAGATGATGACTGTGTTTTTCTTTTACGGTAAGGCTTGACATTGAGAAGCGTTGACATGCATATGAATTTTTGTAAATTTAGCTTTGTGAGTTCATAGCCAGCTGCTGCAGTGCTATAAAATTTGTTTTTTAAAAAGTCAATTAAAGATGTTGAGAGGTACCATAGTATAATAGTTATATGTGTGTTCTAGAATCAGACTGGGTTCAAGCCTATACTCTATCCCTTAACCAGTTATGTAATTTTGGCAAGTTTCTTAACATGTTAGCTTTTTTTTTTTTTTTTTTTTTTTTGAGACAGAGTCTTAACTAGTGCTGGAGAGCCATAGTTCACAGTATCCTCAAACTCATGGCTCAAGCAATCTCCTGCCTCAGCCTCCTGAGTAGCTGGGATTACAGGTGCCCTCGCGACACCTGGCTAATTTTTTCTATTTTTAGTAGAGACTGGTTCTTATTCTTGCTCAGGCTGGTCTCAAACTCCTGACCTTGAGTGACCCTCCCACCTTGGCCTCCCAGAGTGCTATGAGTATAGGCATGAATCACTGTACCCAACCATCTTAGTTTCTTACATGTTAGAAAATGATAATAGTACCTGACTCAAAGAATAGTTATTTTGCATATTAAATTAGATAAATAGACAGGGCTTAGTACGTTGTAAAGCATATGGTAAATGCCCAATAGATGGATTTTTATACTATCTGGCAATTTTGTACATCTGAATAATAGGTTGTCAGAAATTCTTTGTTTTTATTGCTTATGTGTCCTTTTGCCAATTGCCCTACCCCTTGTTACTTTCACTCCTGCACCCAAATCCTAAATTCTAGAATTGGGTATAGTATGGCAATGGGACTCCAGTGTAAATCGCTATATAATTATTCCAATATATTCCAATACACTTTCTTTAATTTGTTATTTTTGGTTTTGGCACCTACTTATTTGTCATATAATTCTTCATTTGTCAAGTTTGACACAATTGATCCTCAATGGTTTTTTCTCATTCTTATTTAGATGTGAACATTTTTGTAAGAGTCTCTTGATGTCTTTATTTTTGTTTATTTATTTATTTATTTTGAGGCAGAGTCTCACTATGTTGCCCTTGATAGAATGCTGTGGCGTTACAGCTCACAGCAACCTCAAACTCTTGGGCTTAAGTGATTCTCTTGCCTCAGCCTCCCAAGTACTTGGGACTACAGGCGCCTGCCACAATGCCCAGCTGATTTTTTGGTGCAGTTGTCCCAGGCCAGGTTTGAACTCACCAGCCTGGGTGTATGTGGCCAGCGTGGTAAGTACTGTGCAACAGGCGCCGAGCCGATGTCTTTACTTTTATAAATGTTTCTTAAAATAATGTGGTTGGAGGTAAACTTTGATGGCTGTTCCTCTCACTGCTTGGAGCCTTAGGCAGTGGGATTTTGATCCATCATATATCAAAGCTGGCTTGTCTTCACTCAGAGCACCATAGGGATGGGTTGGCTATCCCCTAGTGCCTCTGATTTTTGCGGAGTCAAACAATTACAAAGGATTTGGTGATTCTAGATAAAGAAAATGTACCTGTGACTAAAAGAAAAGGAGAACTCTTTGATTGATTGTAATAGTATTTGGGTAGTTCTAGTCTAGAGCTATGAAAGAGCTATAGTAATTGATTCTGAGAGATAACTGAAACACTGTACTCTAAAGTTATTTATGTTTAAATTTTAAATGGTTTATTTTGTTTTTTAGAATGGTTGCTTACACATATTTCAGGGAAGTTTTATAAATATCTTTTTCTTTGCAGCATGAAGGTAGATGATTCATTATATTAAAGATGGAACCTGGCTGGGCACCTGTAGCTCAAGCGGCTAAGGTGCCAGCCATATACACCAGAGCTGGTGGGTTTGAATCCAACTTGGGCCCGCCAAAACAACAATGACAACTATAATAAAAAAAAATGACAACTATAATAAAAAAAAAAAAAAGCCAGGTGTTGTGATAGGTACCTGTAGTCCCAGCTACAGGGGGGGCACCTGTAGTCGCAGCTACTTGGGAGGCTGAGGCAAGAGAACCTCTTGAACCCAAGAGTTTGAGGTTGCTGTGAGCTGTGACGCCATGGCACTCTACCCAGGGCGACAGTTTGAGACTCTGTCTCAAAAAAAAAAAAAAAAGATGGAAGCTGACTTTTCTCACCACAAATAGTTTTATACAGTCAACTTACAAAAATGTGAGAGATGATCGCATTAATGTACACATTAATTTTAATGACTTAATATTAATAAAGCCCTAAAAATAAAAAAAAAAGTAAGAGATGGCAAGGGGAAGAACTAAGTCATATTTTAATTTCTGTTAGTCTTAGATCTTTTGTTAGATTGTAAGCTCTAAGAAAGCAGGATATCTTCTTTATCCCTAATGCCTCTCCTAGAATAGATATTTAAAAAATATTTGAAGTGAATTGAATTGAAATCTCCATTTTTTTTTTTCCCTTTTCTTTTTTTTTGAGACAGTCTCAAGCTGTTGCCCTCTGGGTAGAGTGCTGTGGTGTCATAGCTCATTGCAACCTCAAACTCTTGGGCTCAAGAGGTTCTCTTGCAGGGGTGGCGAACACGCGGCTAGAGCCGCATGCGGCTCCCGGCCAAAATGAATTCAGCTCTTTGCCTCTTATCATTATTTTGTATACTGTGGCTCTTTGCCAAGTTTGGATTTTGTTATGCTGCTTCTGAGGAGGGACCTCTGAGGAGCGATCTCCGAGCGCGTAGTCGAACTTGATCACCACCCCTGGAACCCTTCCTTTCTTTCTGTATTCATACTAGAATCTATTGGTTTTGGGTGTTTTAATGAAGGCCATTGTGACTGCGATAAGGTGACTATTTTATTGTAGTTTTTATTTGATATTCCCTGATGATTAGCGATATTGAACATTTATTCAAGTGTTTATTGGCCAATTGTCTGTCTTGTTTTGAGAGGATTCTTTTCATGTTTTTTCCCCACTTTTTAATCAGGTTTTTTGATTTTTTGTTTCTAGCTGATTTTCATGAGTTCTTTTTAGATTCTGGTTATGAATCCTCATAACCTTTAACTCATTCTACAAAGCTAGGGTCACATTGATACCAAACCCAGGAAACAATACACACAAAAGGAAATCTACAAATTGATATCTCTCTTTTTTTTTTTTTATTAAATCATAGCTATGTACAATGGTATGATCATGGGGCATCATACATTAGTTTCACAGACCGGTTGACACGTTTATATCACACTGGTTAACATAGCCTTCCTGGCAATTTCACAGTCATTGTGTT
>CAUYPK010080077.1:0-10183 GCA_963574355.1 Loris lydekkerianus | reverse complement strand
TGACATCTCAGCTATTTGTTTGTGCATCGGGTCTTGGGTTGTTTCTGCCCCAGTGATCCTTGGGGGAGATGATCTACTCTGATTATTCATATTGTCAGAGTTTGTCTGTTGGTTTTGTCTCATGATTGCTTTTCACTGTTGCCTCTGGCCATCCTCAGAGTTGGGGAGGTGTCTCTCCAAGATTAGACCCCAGCGGGATCACTCTATTGTTGCTGGATCTTTGTAGGGAGTGACCCTGTGTAGTTCTGGGGCTGCTGTAGTTAGGGAGTTCTGGTTATGGAAGCAGGTCTGGTGTGTGACACACCCGGATTCAGCAACAGGGCTGAGGGTTGTGCGCACAGTTCTCTGTGCCTGGCACCCAGTGACTTTGGCACAGAGAACCCAAGGCTCTAGCAATCTTTGGCCAGGAGAAGGGCTCTGCACAGAGGCAGGGCGGGCTCCAGAGGGCACACAGTTACCAGAGTCCCTGGTCAGATCAATGAGCTAGTGTGGAGGTTTGGAGGACACAGGAGGGGGGACGCAGGGTTGCGTTGCTCCCGCAGTTCCTGGTTAGGGAATGTGGAGCCCCGGTGGGTGTGGGTCACCGCTCAGGGTTCGCTGCACACCTCTTATGGAGGTCTGGGTGGCGCCAAGCCCAGGAGTTTGAGGTTGCTATGAGCTGTGACGTCAGGGCACTCTACCCAAAGCAACATCCCAAGGCTCCCGTGTGCCAAAACTGCCTTACTCTGCCCCTAAGGATTAGGGCTGTGAGGCTGTTCAGTCCCCGCCTTTAAGCTGCTTAGTCACTAGGTTACTTTGTCCCGCCCGTTCCTTGCTCTGGAACCCTGTGGGCGGGGCTTGCTGGAGCAGTTTTTTCACACAATGGCTTTCACTGAGCCCAGCTCAGTGGCTCATTTTGGGGCCCCAGACAATGCCCAACGTTCTCCACACTTCTGCTCAAGCTTTCCCCAAGGCAGCTCAACTTAGTGCCAACTCCAAGAATACCAAAACTGTTCACAGGTAAGGCCTTTCCATTTTGCAGTCTCAGTGCTGCTTGTACTCATGGTTGCTGGCGTGATTAGGTCGATCGAACACTTGCAGCCACTTCCCAGTTTTCCACTGTTTTTGTCCTCCTCCTGGGGTCCAGAAGTCACTTGCTGGCTCCCTGTATCCTCAAAGGTATGATCATAGGCAGATCCCACCGGCCAGAGATGTCTGGAGTCTTGTCTCCCCAGATTCCCCGTGCCCAGTTGCAGGGAAGCTGTTACTCAGCCGCCATCTTTAATCCAAGCTCTTGTTTTTGTTTTTTTGAGCAGAGTCCTACTCTATTGCCCTGGGAAGAGTGCCATGGCATCATCATAGCTTGCAGCAACCTCAAACTCTAGGGCTCATGGGATCCTCCTGTGTCATCCCCTCCAGTAGTTGGGACTACAGGTGCATGCCACCACAGCCACTTAATTTTTCTATTTTTTGTAGACATGGAGGTCTTGCTCTTGCTCACGCTGGTCTCAAACTCAAGCAATCCTCCCACCTCTGCCTCTCAAGTAGCTGGGAGTATAGGCTCACACCACTATGCTTGGTTAAAAATGAATCATTTTTAATGCTTCTGAATGCCGTGGAAATTTTAGTAAAGGAGGAAAAGAGCATTAGTTAAAATAGAAAAGCAATTACTATTTACCTTTTTACCCTTTGGGCGTATGGAATTATTGCTAATAAAATCTAATTCTAAGTCAAATTTAGGATTCCAGGGTGTTTTCATTTTTATAGAGCTACTTGTATACTTGACATTATATAGGGACCCTTTTGAGTAACCTAACAATTTAATGTTTTGATTCCATGTAATAGACTTGAACTCAAAATTATCAAAGAGTATGACCCAATTTGTGCTTTGACACTGATTATATGTGAGTTCTCTGATGCCTAGTCATTTTGTTCTTTTGTAAGTTAGGATATTCCTCTGTCACCCAGGCTGGAGTGCAATGATACAATCATATCTCAATGCAGGCTCAAACTTCTGGGTCAAGTGATTTTTCTGCCTTAGCCTCCTGACTATTGGGACTACAGTAGTATGGCACCATATGCAGCTAATTTTTCTTATTTTTTATAGATATGGAAGTCTCACTCTGTTGCCCAGATATGTTTTGAACTATTTGCCTCAAGTGATCCTCCTGCCTTGACCTCCCAAAATGCTGGAATTACAGGCATAAGCCACCACACCCAGCCCTGATGTCTAGAAATGATAGTGTTCATTTTCTATAAAAATTTGATTCTTTTAACTGTTTTATTCCATGTTTTCCAAGAACATAGTATTATTAAAAGTGTCCTTTGGATGGAGTATAATGGCTCACTTGCAATCCTAGCACTCTTGGAGGCCAAGTTAGGTGTATTACTTAAGCTCAGGAGTTCAAGACCAGCTACTTGGGAGGCTGAGAAAAAAGGATCTCTTGAGCTGGAGAGTTTGAGGTTGCTGTGAACTATGATAATACCATGGCACTCTACCCAGGCAACAGAGTGAGACTTTGCCTTAAACAAACAAACAAACAAACAAACAAAAAAAACACACAAAACAAAACAAACAAACAAACAAACAAACAAACAAAAAAAAAACAGTGTTCTTTGGTAATAGAAAACATATATAAGACCTAAGTCAAACAAAACCAGGTGGCACCTGTAGCTCAGTGGGTAGGGTGCCAGCCACATACACAGAGGCTGGTGGGTTCAAATCTGGCCTAGGCCAGGTAAACCAACAATGACAACTGCAACAACAACAGAAAAATAGCCAGGTGTTGTGGCAGGTACCTGTAGTCTCAGGTACTTGGGAAACTGGGGCAAGAGAATCACTTAAACCCAAGAGTTTGAGGTTGCTATGAGCTGTGTGATGCCACAGCACTCTACCCAGGGTGACAGCTTGAGACTCTGTCTCAAAAAAAAAAAAAAATAATAATCCACGTGTGGAGGCAAGATGGTGGACTAGAGCCAGCTTTCCACAGAGGCTCCTGTCCAGAAGGACAGCTAAAGGGCAGAGTTTTAACAAGTAAGCTAGTGGTTCGGAGCTGAGCCAAGAGAGAAGCTTGAAGAATGCACATCAACCCTGCTGAGGTGATCTGTGACCCCAAGAAAACAATCAATAGGTACAGAATCCATAGCCAAGCAGACGGAGTCCATTACCCCATGAGAATGGCTAGAAGTATACTCCACATAAACAAGTGAGCAGAGTTCATATCTCCTCCTATTTTATCCCACATGAGAGACCCTCTAAAAACCGGAATTCCTTCCCTAGAGAGGACTTACGAATGTGCCATAGCACTCTCCTGCCAGGCATAAAACTGTAAAAAACTGTATATATTCTCTACTGGCAATTCTGAACTCCCAGCACTCCCCTCCACTCTCACCCTGAGGTCTGGAGGCCTGTCTCCCATGGAGTCCAGATTCTTGGACATTTTCTTGAGAGGTGTGGACAGGGCATGGGCTGTTCCTGGTTTGTGCTGATTCTGCAGCATGGGAGTAAGTAGAAAACAGTGAACTGAGGGAACCATATGGGAGAGGGAGAGGCAGTGCCCTGTGGCACAGAGCAGCAGCAGCAGCAGCGGAAAGAATAGAGCTCACACCCCTGGGGATATTTTGGAGAGACATTCCTTGCTTCTCTGGACAAGCATAGGAAGCCGGGCATCTTCTCTTGTGGTAGCCAGTGGTGGAAAAGATCTGGGATGGAAACACAGGCCCCATGAATAAAGGGTATGAGGCGGGGAGTGGCAGGGATGCACACAGAGATGGCATACTCCCAGGGTGGAACTGAGCCAGAAGGACTGCCTTAGTGAGTCTATGAAGCACCCAGCCCTCATAGCTGAGACAAGGGCAGGTGGGCAGAGGCTGGAACTGACAGCTGAGTGTGAGCTCTAACCACACCCACCCTAACACAGACTGCAGCTAAGACAGACACACCAGCTCTGGGCAGCAGCATAGACCAGGGCTGAGTTGCAGTTTCTGTGAACTCAAACAGCATCTGGTCTGCAGGGGAATATAGCCAGGACAGAAACAAATTCTGTGAAATTGTTCTGTTCTGTCAGCAACCTCAATTATAGGCGGGGCTGGAACTGAGTGAACTATCCCAGCCTCCATTAAGCACCTGAAGTTGTTAGGCCTAAGCTCGTCCTGCTGGATAGTGGTGTAGAGTGGCAGCCTGGCTGAGGAGACATAGATCTCCTCACAGCCCTGCGGGGTTACCAGTGACTGGGTGTAACAGAGGTGCAAGGTGGGGGAGGAGACTTCAACCTTTCCAGACTAATTCATTAGTTGGGTCAGTCCGTCTGACTTCACGGAGCACCAGGGCAAGTCATATTTGAGTTGTCAGCAGACCTCTGCCATCTAGTTGGCAGAGACCTTTTAAACTCTTCCACCTGAGACAGGTGATGACTGAGACAATTGATTTGGACCACTTGACCTGGGAAAATTGCCTGAGGACTATCCAAGTGGTACCCTGGGTGTATAGTTGTAGGGAGGTTTGATTTTCTTTTTCCAATTGTTGCCTGTGGGGAGCTGGATGACATAATTGCTGGTATTTCTCCACAGCTGAGACTTTAACCCACAGTAACTGACTCACTAGGGTAGGACAGAGACCAGCTGAAAACAAGACAGAGCCACTTAACCCCATCACACCAAGCAGGTCCCCAGTTTCTCAGGCCATAGCACTGTATGGGTCCTTTGCAAAGCTCCAGGGGAAAGGATACAGACAACAGTCACAGATTTTGGGCAAAGGGCTGGTAAATCACTACTCCTGGAGCCCTGAAACCAACTTTTTTTATCCACTCATCTAGTCAAATCGTGCAAAATGAGCATGAGGAGGAATCAGCGGAAAAACTCTGGTAACATGAATAACCAGAGTAGATAACCCCCCCTAAGGAAAGATATGGAAGACATAACTGAAGATCCCATTCAAAAACAGATAACTGAGAAATCAGAAATCGAATTCAGAATTTCGATTGCAAACAAGATTAATAGAATGGAGGAAAAGTTGGAATTAGAAATTCAGGGAACAATTCAAAAGTTGTCTCAAGAATTCAAAGAATTTAAAGACAAAATCACCAGAGATGTTGACACTTTGAGGCAAGAATTTGCAGCCCTCAAAGATCTGGAAAATACAGTAGAATCCCTCAGTAACAGAGTGGAGGAAACAGAAGAAAGGATTTCTGACTTTGAAGACAGCTTTTGAACGCTCCCAAACTCTCAAAGAGGAGGAGAAATGGAGGGCAAAAAAAGATTACTCTCTCAGAGACCTCTGGGATAATTCAAAGAAAACCAATATTCATCTTATAGGGATCCCTGAAAGTGATGAAGTGGCTTCACAAGGCACAAAATCTCTTCTCCATGAGATTATGAAAGACAACCTTCTAGACATGCCAAGAGATTCTGAAATTCAGATAGCAGACAGTTTCAGAACCACAGCACGACTGAACATGAATAAGACATCCCCCAGGCACATCATAAATAACTTCCCTAACATTAATATGAAGGAGAAAATTCTGAAAGCAGCCAGATGTAAGAAAACCATAACCTACAAAGGGAAGAATATTAGAATGACTGCAGATCTCTCTGATGAAACCTTTCCAGCCAGAAGAGGGTGGTCATCGACTTTTAATCTCCTAAAACAAAATAAATTTCAACCCAGGATTCTGTATCCAGCTAAACTGAGTTTAATTTATGATGGAGAAATTAAATACTTTCATGACATTTACATGTTGAAGAAATTTGCTGAAACTAATCCAGCTCTTCAGGATATTCTCAGACCCATCTTTCATAATGACCAGCACTATCCTCTACCACAAAAGAAAACTCACTCAGGAACTTTTGATCAAACTTCAACTTCCACAGTGGCAAAAGGATTAAAAATGTCCACTGCATTTTCGAAAAACTTGATACTCAAAATTTTACCAGGCTTATCAATATTTTCCATTAATGTGAATGGCTTAAACTGTCCTCTAAAGGGACACAGGTTGGCTGACCGGATACAAAAACTCAGGCCAGACATAAGCAACATGATTTCCTCCAACTCAATAATAGTTGGAGAATTTAACACTCCTTTAGCAGTGTTGGATAGATCCTCCAATAAGAAGATGAGCAAACAAATTTTAGATTTAAACCTAACCATCCAACATTTGGATTTAACAGACATCTACAGAACATTTCATCCCAACAAAACTGAATACAAATTCTTCTCATAAGCCCACAGAACATACTCCAAAATCAATCACATCTTAGGTCACAAGTCTAACCTCAGTAAATTTAAAGGAATAGAAATTATTCCATTCATCTCTGACCACTATGGAATAAAAGATGACTCAGTAACAATAGGAATCTGCATACTCATACAAAAACATGGAAGTTAGATAACCTTATATTGAATGATAGCTGGGTCATACATGAGATTAAGAAGGAAATTGACAAATTTTTGTAACAAAACGACAACGAAGACACGAATTATCAGAACCTATGCAATACCACAAAGGCAGTCCGAAGAGGGAAATTTATAGCACTGCAAGCCTTCCTAAAGAGAATGGAAAGAGAGGAAGTTAACAACTTAATGGGACATCTCAAACAACTGGAAAAGGCAGAACTTTCCAACCCAAAACCCAGTAGAAGAAAATAAATAACTAAAATTAGAGCAGAATTAAATGAAATTGAAAACAAAAGGATTATACAACCGATCAATAAATCAAAAAGTTGGTTTTTTGAATAGGTCAATAAAATAGATAAACCATTGGCTAACCTAACCATGAAAAAAAAGAGTAAAATCTCTAAATTCATCAATCAGAAATGACAAAGATTAAATAACTACAGACTCGGCGGGGTTGCTGGAGGTGGAGGTGGGAAGGCACCAGGGAGCCGCAGGGGCTGTGGCCACGGCAGCCCAGGAGGACAATCCAGATGGAGGCACCTAGAGACTCCACTCATCAATTTTACTGAGATCAGCTGATGAAGAAATGTCTCTAGTCTGTCATCATGGAGCCTCCCTTTCGGTATTCTTTTTATAATCCATCTGGGTATTTATGGACTGAAAATAGAAGATTTTTTATATTTTCACAAAAACGGATGAATTATTTTATTTCTACATGTTACTGGTATAAAAATATTTCACGTTATATGGATCATTTTTGTGATGCTACAGTCCTGACTATAGGTATGCCCATTACTCATATTGTATTCACAGTACCCACTAGGTTGGCTTAGTCCGTTTGCCTCCTTCCCTCTCCCCCTTTCCCTTGGTTGATTTTCACAGACTTTTACTTCCCTCTGTGCACATGTGTGCTCATCAGTTAGCTCCAATTTAATAGTGACTGCATGTAGTGTTTGTTTTTCATTCTTGAGATACTTCATTTAGAAGGATGGTCTCTAGTGCCTTACAGATTGTTGTAAAAGGTATTAATTTCTTATTTTTTGTGGTTGAGTAGTACTCCATGGATTACATATACAACATTTAATTAGTCCACTCATGAATTTGTCAGCACTTGGTTTGTTTCCACATATTGGCAGTAATTAATTGTGCTGCAATAATCATTCAAAGGCAGGTGTCTTTTTGGTAATATAATTTCTCTTCTTTTGGGAAAAATAACCAGTAGTGGGACTGCTGGGTGAAATTGTACGTCTACTTTTAGATCTTTGAGAAAACTTCATTCTCATTTTCATAGAAGTTCTACAAATTTGCACTCCAAGCAACAGCATACAAAAATGCCTTTCTCTCTGTGTCCATGTCAGCACCTATTGATTTGGGAATTTTAAGAAATTCCATTCTAACTGGAGTGAGGTGATAATCTCATTGTGAATTTAATTTGTATTACCCTTATAAGTCATGAACTTGAATATTTTTTTGCATGTTTACTGACCATTTTTTCTTATTTTGAGAATTGTCTTTTCCTGTTTTTTGCCCACTTGTTTATAAGATAGTTTGTCTTTTCCTGATGGTTGCTTGAGTTATTTGTAAATTCTGGTTACTAGTCCTTTGTTGGAAGTGTAATTTGTGAATATTTCTTCCATTCTGTAGGTTGTCTATTTTGATCTGTTAATTGTGTCTGTTGCAGTGCATATGCTTTCTAGCTGAAACAAATCTCAGTTTTGGTTTTGCCATGATTGCCTTTGGGGTCTTTTTTCTTATATTCTTTGCCTACAATCATATTTGGAAGAGCTTGTTCTACATTTTCCTCTAGAATACTTAAAGTTTTGTGCCATAAATGTTTTGTATATCCTAAGTTTGAGTAGTGATAAGTAGTTGTCACACTTCATTCTGGTGCATGTAACAATCCAATTTTCCCAGAGCCATTTATTAAATAGGGCTTCTTTTCCCCAGTGTATGTTATTGCCTGCTTTGTCAAAGATAACTTTGTTGAAGGTAGGTGGTTTTATAACTGGGTCCTTTGTTCCATTGGTGTATTTTTATATTTTTGTAGAAATACCATGCTTTTTTTGTTGAACTACAAGGCTATAGTTTCATAGTATGGCTTCAAGTGTGGCACTGGGAGTCCTACAGATTTGTTCTTTTGGTTGAGATTCAGGGTCTTTTATGGCTCCAAACAAAGTATGAAATTATTTTTTTTCTTTATCTGTGAATTATGACTTTGGAAACTTGAAGGAGATTTCCTTGCATTTATTAATCACTTTAGGTAGTATTGATATTTTAACATTATTGTTTCTACTAAGTCAGGATATTTGCTTATATCCTCTGCAACTTTTTTGTTCAGAGTTTTATCATTTTCCAGGTTAGAGAAATTTTACTCTCTTACTTGTGTGTAAGTATATCCCTTCTTATTTTATTTTGTTTTTATTTTTATGAATGTTACTTAGTCTTTGATTTGACTCCTGGCTTAACTGTCATTGTTATATAGAAAGGGTATTAATTTATGTATATTGGTTTCTTATCCTAAGACTTTGCTTAATTTATTTATTAGTTCCAGAAGACTCTTGGTAGAACCTTTGGAGTTTCTAGGTACAAGATTATATCAATGGGAAACAGCGATGTTTGACGTCCACTTTACCAGTTTGGATACCCTTAATGTTCTCTTCTTTTTTTATCTTGCCTAGGACTTGTAGCACTATGTCAAAAAAGAGTGGTGATAGTGGGAATCCTTGTCTTACTCCAGTTCTTATGGGCAATGCTTTTAACTTTTCTCCGTTGAATATGTTAGTTGTGTGTTTTCCAAATATGACTTATAATTCTGAGATTTTTTTTTTTATGCCTAGTTTGTTCAGGGTCTTTATGATGCCTTGTTTGCTATCCTTGCATATGGAATGAAGTCATCTTGGCGCTTGTTTTTTTTTTTTTTTTTTTTTTTTGTATTCTGTTTCATTCAGACTGCTAGTTTTTTTTTTTGTTTGTTTGTTTGTTTTTATTGAGGGTTTTTGCACCTCTATTCATAAGGGGTATTATTTTGTACTTTTCTTTTGTTTTCATTGTGTCTTTCCTGGGTTTTTGTGTGACTATAATATTAGCTTCATAGAATGAGTTGGGGAGGTTTCCTTTTTTCTCAATATTATGGAATAATTTGTACGTTATATGTGCCAAGTATTCATTGTAGGTTTGATAGAACTCAGTTATGAACATATCTTGTGCAGGGGTTCCCTTTTTTGACTAGATTTTTTCGTACTGGTTTATTCTCACTTTTGTTTCTTTTTTTTTTTGTTTTTGGTCTACTAAGTTTTATTTCTTTCTGGTTAAGTGTTGGAGTTTCTGTGTTTCTAGGAACTTTTCTATTTTCTCTCTGTTCTTCAGATTATGTGCATAGCGATTTATCTAGTATTCATGGATGATGTCTTTAATGAAAATTTTGAAATTATTAATGTTTTATTATACATATTGTATTCTCTCAGAACTGAGGGGGAGGGGAAGGCCCCACTCAAGTGAGGTAACAAACTTGCCATCAAAATTTAATTATAACTGACAATGTTATGCTTAGTCCTTAATTCTTGAGAATTTGAACATAATTTCATTTCTGTGAACTTAACAACAAATGCTTATAATTCTTAAAATAATATGTTTCAAAAGAAATTCAACATATCAACAGTAATATGTTAGCAAGGCAAACCATCATCCAACTGTATGTCTGAAAATGTCTGTTTTCTACATTATGTGCATAGTGACGTATCTAGTATTCATGGATGGTGTTTATTTCTGCAGTATGTATTTCTGCAATGTTACCCTTTTCATTTCTGATTCAGC
>CAUYPK010080076.1:0-31664 GCA_963574355.1 Loris lydekkerianus | reverse complement strand
TGATTGCACTAATGTACACAGCTATGATTTAACAATAAAAAAATAATAATAATAAAAAAGACTACTGATCAGTAATGAAAGTCCTCACTCTCCTGGAACCTCATTATATAACCTTATGAGAGTGGAAATCTAGGCTCTCCACTGGCCCTTAGCTAGCGAAAGTAGAGAAATTGTTGTCTAAAAGTTTTCTGTCTTGCTAAGTGGTCTCTTTCTTAGTCCTTTGGCTGGAAACAGCAGGCTTCACTGGATCTTTTCCTTTCTTTGAATCTGTTGGCATTATGGGTTTCCAGGTTCTTCATCTCCAAAGTCTGAGATACACAAGACAAAAAGAAAAGCAGAAAACTCACCATCCTCCTATCTTTTCTTAGGTCTCAAGATCCCTGGATGGTGCACTTTTATTAACTTTTCAACAACCCCTTCTGTTAGTTTTTTGTATAATACCAAGGGTTTCTCATTGTGCTTAGCAGGAAGAATAGGGAAACATGCATCTGCTCCATCTTCCCAGAAGTGGCAATAATGATTGCATTTGGGTTTTATACAATTTTGTTATCCACAAAAAGGCTTTAAGAACAAGAAGCCAACTTTACTCATTTTTAATTCTTCAGCACCAAGCAAGGAGCAGGTGTTCATACACACCAGTTAAATGAATATATGAATTAATATTGTGCCTATACACCTGTGAATAATCCTCAGTAGTTCCCAGCTCTTTCTACTCTATGTTTCAGCATCCAAAATACTGACATCATGCCTTTAATTCACTTAACATTGTGCATGCAGCTGGAACCCTGAGATTTCCTCATTCTGTGCCAAGGGTTTGAACTCTGGTTTGGCCATGTGCTGTATTGGAGAAAATGACCAGAGACAACTAAGTCTAAGGAAGGCACACCTTGACACCAGGCATAGAGGCAGTAGAAAGTTCCAAGAGAACAAAATGCCAGCAGGATTTTAGAGGGAATGTGCCTGGCTGTTTTCATTTCATCTTTCCATTTGCTGCTGCCTCCAAAGCTGTTAGGTTTGGAGAATCAGGGAAAACAAAGCAGGGGCACTTTGGGGATTTCCCAAATTGAAACAAAATTGCATCTTATTAAAATGTGCACACACACTCACACATAGCATACTCAAGTTACGGGATACATCAATTCCCAGATCACTTGGTAATTTATTCAGTTCCTATTCTCACACTGTTGAGAGGCACTGAAGTACAAACCAACTAACATAAATAATCAACAGCTTTAGTGCCTTTACCAATCATAAACATTGCGCTAAGTCCCTTAGGAGAGTCTTGCAATTAAATTCTCTATTTATGGTTTGGGGTGCCCAGTCCCTATGTGTGGGACTTGTGAGCCACCTTCACTCTCTCTGTAATATTATTCAAAGGGACAGAAGCCAGGCTAGGTCTGCTTTTTATCCAAATAGTTTCATACCATCCTGCCCTTCAGAGGAATAGATATGATTAAACCAGGTCTGGACAATAGAAATATAATGTAAAACACAAGAAAATGTTAAATTTACTAGAAGTCACATTTTCAAAAGTAAAAAGAAATAGATTGAAGTAACTTTTATAATACATTTTATTTAACACATATCCAAAATGCTATTATTTCAACGTGCAATCAATTTTAAAAATTATTGAATTTTTCTTTTGCTTTTTTGTACTCAGTCTTCTAAATCCAGTGTGTATTTTATATTTATGATTCATCTCAGTTTGGCCTAGCACATTTCAAGAGTTTGATAGCTCCATATGGCCAGTGGATACAATATTGCATAATGCAGATTTAAACCATGAGTAAGTGAATGAATAAGTGAATGAATGCAATAGTGAGTGAATAAATGAGTTAGTGAATGAATAAATGCATGAGTGACTGAATACATGAGTGATTGAATGTGTAAGTCAGTGAATGAATGAGTGAATAAATGAGTTAGGGAGTGAGTGATGTTAGGTTGGGACTGACATCATAGGGGGAGAAAGATTTCCTACACAAAGATTAGAGTAGATTTTTTTTAAGTCTTTTGTACATAGATCATAAATACTTTATGCCCATTTCAGCATGTTGATTATTTGTACAAATTGGAGTGCTTACATCATACTAATCAGCATAGCTTTCATCTCATTTACCCAATTATAGCATTAGGACATTTGTGTTCTACACATGATAGAACCAACTTGTACTAGTGATATGCTCCATTAGAATAGTTTTAAAGAAATAAAACTTATTTTACTTCCTAGGGGTGGAAAGGACATGACATGAAAAGAAAGGAAGGAAGAAAGGAGATGTATCAGCATTGAGCAGGTAAGGAGTTTGGGGGTTTTACGTGCATCTGGGGACAGAGGGGGAAAAAAAGTGATTGTTGCCAACTGATAGCAAAAATGGCTGCAAATCTTCCAGATCTGTTTTTTCTATTTTTTATTTTTCTCTGAGTCAAGCTTATCAGGGTCCTCAAAATGTGGTCTGGCAAGAGCTGGTGTGGGGAGCTAGTACCTGCTGTCCACTTATGGCTCTTCAAGACCAAGGCTATGAAAATGAGCACTTAGAGACATTGCAAGTGGTTAATCTTAAAGACAACAATTTGAATCCCAGGTGTTTAACACAAAACAAATGGAAGATGTGCTGTCAGTTTTCTCTTCAAAGAGACTGTTGTGTGTTGTGAGTTTATTTCTCTTATTTTCTGTTAGATAGTTTATTATTCTCAGTTAGTTTAATAGCATGGCCTTCCTTTCAAGTGACTGAATGCCTGAGAGAGTGAGTGGATGAAAAAGTGAGTAAAAGGCTCTGAGGCCCCAGCCAGCTCTTCACATCAGTCACATTTACAAGCTAAAACTAGAGACTTCACAGTGGTTACCAGCATAATAATGTCCTATCTGTCATTTGCACAGCAATTCACACCTTCCTTGATGTCTTGCACACACACACCCTTAGATCCTTGTGACAGTCCCATGAAGGTAGTGGGAGTCTGAGGGAGTCTGCATGAGTCCCAGGATCCCAGCCTGCAATATCCTACCTTGCCACCCCCTTAACTATGGGCCAGTGGAACCACCACCATGAAAGCCCTATGTTGGTGAAACTCTTGCTCTCATGTGTCCTTGGCAGAAGCTGCTCACCCCTACTGACTGCATGTCAGGTGCTCTCATGTCTTTGCTTACATGGAGAGAGGCACCTGAGCATGTTCATATTCCAAAGGTAGCCAGTCCCACAGATGTTTGAAGAACTGCCTTCCTGGAGCAGATGACATTCCCCAGCCCTGGACTGCACTATTGCTTCCCAGGGACTTCTACACATCTCTAATTCCTCCCCTCCAAGGACCAGGGCAGTATGGCCCAGCCATGCAAATATAAGGCCCTGGCAGGCCAACTCCAGGCAGGTGCTCAGAGCCTGGGTATAGTCAGGCAGAAGGCCTCACCTGGTACATGTGCCATCAAATGGAGCATGCACACAGGCTGGGGCATGAAAAGAACGTTTGTACAGAATTTGAACAAGGCCCATCAGAGGGGAAATGGAATAAGCGGCATCTGGAGAGGGAGGCAAGCCTGGTGACCCCTGTGGGCCTGGGAAGGGAAATCAGGCCTGTAACTTCCCCAGAGACAAAAGCAGATTCCTGGTTGCTGTAAGCTGAGGAAGAGGAGGATTGGGAGTAACTGCTTAAGGAGCTTAGGGTTTCCTTTGGGGATTTTGACAATGTCTTGAAATTAGATAGTGATAGTGGTCCCACAACATTGTGAATGTACTAAGTGCACTAAATTTAATGCTATGATGTTTAAAATAGTAGATTTTGTGCTATGCATATTTAACCATAATTTTAAAAAACGAGTGCTAAAACTCCAACTCAGGGCTTCTTACTCAAGTTCATTTCTCCTTCCTCAGAATACTGGCCCATGCAACCCAGTGCAGACTCTTCCCCATGGGCTGAGTACATCTTTTAGGATAGTGGTTTTCAACCTTCCTAATGCCACAACCCTTTAGTATAGTTCCTCATGTTGTAGTGACCCCCAACCATAAAATTATTTTTGTTGCTACTTCATAACTGTAATTTTGCTTCTGTTATGAATTGTAATGTAAATATCTGATATGCAGGATGTATTTTCCTTGTTACAAAGGGGTCATGACCCACAGGTTGAGAACCCCAAACAACAGGCAAACTCGGAACTGTCTGCTCTGCTCACAGACAGGAACATTCAGTGAATAGCAGAGCAGCACAGCCAAAGAGACTGAGAATTAACAATGGTCAGGTCTGGAAGATTTGATATATTCTATCTCAGCCAAGGGCAGCAAGGGGCTTGCTTAGGAGGTGAGTGTCAATGCAAGGGCAACACCCTAAAATACTGAATTCCACTCCTCAGTTCGTTTAGGGAACTTTAATCTTTGAAATTTGTAAACCCTTCTTGAAGTTATTTATATGTTCAGCCTGCACACTGTCTCTTGGGGATAAAGAGTTGTGTAAATTTATACTGGGCAAAGTGGGTTCCCTGTAGTTCTCCTAAAATTAATCTCCTGTCAAGTTTTATGTGGATGGAGGAGAAGGAGGAATTTAGGTCTAAGATGTTAGGGTTTCAACATACTCTTCATCTTTCACAATTGGGAAACCTTTCATCCCATCCTCAATGAGTCTTAATCTTTCCAGATTTAAGAACCCTAATTGCTCCCCCGTTCCTCTACATCATTTCGGTTGCCTTCCCTACAACTTTTATACATTTGTCCTCTCTCTCTCTCTTTCTCTCTCTGAAGGGGGAATAATTAGTGTCTTGAGATACCACAGAGGTACAAGCTGCAATATCTCCATTACTGATCCACTCCTTGTTTGGCCCATCAGATCATCAGATCATGAGGGAATGGAAAGTCACATCCTCTTGCTCTGCCTATCGGCTTACAGGCACCACAGAACCCAATGCCTGCCCTCCCCTCCAGCCTCATCCCCTACATCCCGATCCTCACTCACAAAGCTGCAGGTCCCCTGGATTGGTTCACTTTCTCAACATGTCCAGATTCTTCAAACATCAGAGCTCCAGACATGCTCCCCCACTTAACAGAAGCGAGGCTGCACCCATGGTGGAAAAAAGCACACACCACATGTTTGTTGAGTGATGACTAAAGCTTGACCACATTCTGGGCACTGGGAATTCAGAGGTAAGCACAGTAGCCACATTCAAGGAACTCCTCATCTAATGGAAAGATGGAAAAGTAAAGCAATGGACTTGGTGACAAGAGGCGCTGCAGCTGCATACTACACTGAAAGTGCAGCACAGGGGAGGGTCATGTGGCCTGTGGCCTGAGGGGCATCCGACCTGAGGAGGTGCTATCTGACCTGAGCTTTGAAGAGTGAGCAGGGGTTCTTCGCTGGTGGAGGTGCACACTCCCAGGCAGAACAGTGTAGACAGAAGCACTGAGGAAGGAGACTGCTTTGAGAGCCAAGGGAAGTGGCAGCACATGAGCCAGGAGACAGGAACAAAAGCAGCCACATCTTTTCAGAGTATCTCGTAAGCCTGGTACCAAGACAAGCACTAATGAGAACACAGGGGCACCCTGCCTCCGAGAGCCTGGAGCCTGCAAATGCAGCTGCTATACTACTACCATGCACTGAGATGGCTTCTTTGATCTCTTTTCTGTGGAGCAAATATACCTTTGTCACCTGGGTCCTGAAGACAGTCAACACTAAATACCCATTTAAAGGAGACCTACCATGTGCCAGGCATGAAGCTAAATGCCAGAGAAAATTTAAAAAAGATGTCTCAGAGCAGTTTACATATTCACACTCAGTCACACACACACACACACACACACACATATTTACAGACATGCAAACACAGTCACACATGCTCACACTCACATGCACACACATGCTCTCACCACACAGGACAGCAGCCACTCAGCCTCACATTCCAGATTAATGTCCACCCCCTGCTAATAGGATCCAAAAGCTGTGACACAGCTCCCCCAAGTTTCCCAGTTACTCCAACACTGCTTTGATGATGCCTCAAAATGCATTAGACAGGAAAGCAGTTTCCACCTTAATATGAAAAGAAAGGTTTAAATTACAACTTCACTTGGAAGAAGAAACATCTCACCTGAACATCTCTCAACCACGGTACAAATGAGCAATGAAAATTCTGCTATTAAGTATGGATCCAACTCTTGAGTCAGGCTGTGAATTCCTAGAAAGCAAATCCTCTTTGCTCAAAATTCCAGTTTTAGACATTCTAACCCATGGATCTTGGGCTGTCAAGACTATGGTTAGGTGACCCCCACCCAACCTTTCTCACTTGGATTAGTTGTGGCTGTGCCTCACCTAATGCAAAGTTCACCTCCTACAAATAACAGATTAACAAGATTGAATGGAAAGAATGCTTATGAACGTTCTTTGCTATTATAAAGTACATAAATGTTAGCCTTATTATTGTTAGTATCATGATAATCTTTTTGAGTTTCAAGTCTGGGTTTCCTTCCATCTCTTCCCACATTCTATCCCCTCCTGACCTGGACACCAGCACTACATTTGTCCAAGCTAGGAGCCAGGGGCCCAACACCTCAGCGAAGAATGGCTTGCAGTAATTCAAAGGCTGTTTTTCCCTTACACTTTGTAACAATTTAGAAAGGCAAGTCATAGCCATAAACTGTATACAGAAAGGACAGCATGTCACCAAAGGGGCCATTACCTCCTTAGAAGTCAAGCAACATAGATTAGAATGAAAATTATTTGGGATCTTCATCAGTCGGCTGAGATTGTTCAAGGCTCAGCAATTCATTGAGGTTGGCTGCTGGGTCGTTGATTTTAGTAGTGAGTGTGTGAGTGTGTGAGTGTGTGTATGTGTGCGCACACATGTCCTCCATCTCTTGTTGAGAATCAAAACAGAAAAGAACAACGGAGATCACCTCAAGTTCTGTGGGCCTGAGATGGCTCCAGAGTTCTGGGGCTGAGGGTTCTCAGCCCAATTCCGTCTATCAAAGTTCTCCCGAGGATACAAGGGCATCTTCACAGGGCAGAAGTCTGTGGAGGGCCCAGTATGAAGCTGCTGGGGAAAACCTCTTCAGAACAGAGAAAAGCCAGCAAGGACCAGGCAAGGTTAGAGATGAGACCTCAGATCCAGATGTCACGGAAATCAGTGCATCACCTCAGGTGCTGACTGTGCCTGAAAGCTCCTGGGCAGATTTGGAGCCACCTGACCTGGGATCCAGTTGGAAGAATGAGAGCAAAAGCTGACCTTGATTAAGTGCATCAGCATGCAGTGCACTGTAGTGAGGGTTTCATGTGTATTGTTTCTTTAATTTTTATTGTGGTTTGAAATGAGGGTACATGGGTTAGGTTATGTTATTTGCATTTATAAGGTTAAATCCAAAGTCTGAACCACAGATGAGTCCTTCACCCAGAAGTGAGACACAGATTCCTGCCTTGTCCCCAATAGGTGGGAACTTACTAAGCCCCCGTCCCTCTCCTTGAATTTGTGTATCATTTCATTTGATCATACAAAATCCCCATGGACTAGGTTATGTTATTACCCCCAGTTAAGAGATGGGCAACCCAAGCTTCCCAATGACTTGATTGCTTACTCAAGATCATAGAACCCGTCATGAGGAAGCCATGATTCATACCTAAGAGTTTTCCTAGAACCACACACTTAACTGAGTTCTGCCACTGAGCCCATCTTGCAGGGCCTGGTGCAGAGATGGCCTTGGACCTAGTAGAATGGAGGTTACAGACTCACATTCTAGGGCTGATTCTACCTGGTTCAATGTCCAGCTCTGCTATTCATTGACCTTGTCCTTTAACTTCTTGGTGGCTTTACCTATTTATACAATGGGTGTAGTCCACTTCACAAGGCTTTTAATTTATACATTGGGTATAGTTCACTTCATAAGGCTTTTAATGAGTCAATATGCAAAGTCCTTATTAAAGTACCTTGCACTTGGAAGTACTCATTAAGTAAGCATTTGAAACTGAATGAATTTAGGGGGGCTAAGAATCCAAGCAGGAGCAACAAGGTAACCCAAAACCCACATGCAGTCACTCACATCCCCATGCTGGTGGGAGAAAGGAGAAGGCTGGACTGAGGGACCCAGGACCTGGGTCACATGCTCTCTGTAAGTGCCAGAAACACAACCCACGGCAGAGAGGGATGAGAAAATACCGTGGCTTCTCCTTCCTAGATCCTGACCCCTGAGGCCAGCTGGAAACCGGCTGACTCTGAGGCTATAAAACACAACTCATGAGGGTCAGGCCTTGCCAAACATATCAGACCAGAGCCAGGGGATGGAGTAGGTTTGGGGCTGCAGGTGGACAGCAGGAGGATCCCTGCCACCCCTGCCTCTCTACTCTGTGGCCTGGTAGACAATAGGTGCTATTTGTTTAGTGAGTGAACAAAGATGGTGACTGCAGGCCACACACATACTCTGCAGATTCTGCCACTGGGCCACTCTCCCTTAGATGCCAGGACCCTGGAAGCCTTGCTGTCTCTTCTGAATTCCCCAGGAGAAGAGCTCTACCTCGGGACACACAACAAATGCCCCCAACCTCAAGAAATTTGAGCACTTGGCCAAGAACAGGATCATTTCTCTGGGCAGAACTCTACCTCTCCCTCCCCCGTTCACCCACAACATCCCACACACTCCCCAAGGCCAAAGGAAAATCCCTGAGGTCCATCAGGAGCACCCCAAAGCCATCCCTGTCTCTGTACCTATTAATACCCTTTTACAGTACACTCCAGGGTCTACCTGTGGCCACAACAACTTAGCTTTAGGAGCTCCTGGGGTCCTTTGAAAGTTTTGGAGGCTCCTGGAAGTGTAGCTTAGAACTCTCAGAGTCTTCCAGGGTCTCTTTTCCCATGAGAACAGGAGGAGAAACTGAGAAGAGAGACCAGGGTAGGGGCAGCTCCCTGCATAAGGAAGAGACAATGGATGGGCATGAAGAGAGAAGGCTGGGTGTGTAAGTAGGGCACAGGGTCTGGGCTGGGAATGTGTGATTAGTACCACTAATCATTTCACCAGCTCAAAATAGGCTCTCTCCTCGGAGACCAGCCTCCCAGGGTCAGCCACAGCTTCTGATTAAGCCCGGTTGCCACTGCTCTGCTGGCAGACAGCCCTCTCTTGGACTGGGGGCCCAACCCACACCCAGGGAACTGAGGTCCCTACAGGCCACTCCACCAGCACAGGGGCATGGACCACAAAGCCTTCTGCTCACTGTTGCAGCACCCCACAATAGGCCTCGCACAGGCCCCCTCCCAGATGGCAGAGCCCAGCAGCTGGGGAGGTAATTGGCAAGGCTCAGGGCCAGCCTGGGGGGGATCGTGATCCAGAGAATATCCTGTCTTCTGGATGTCACCCTCACTTATTCTCAGGGTGTTGTATCCCCCAGAGTGTTCTCTGGGAGTTGTCTCACATCTGGTCCCTGAACAGCATCTGAAGTGATTAAAACCACACAGCCCCTCGGTTCAGAGTCCTGTTATCTCTCAGCCAGCTTCCTTCTGGTCCACAGACCAGACAGACACTTTCCTTCTCCTATAAGAACTCTTGTTCAACATGGCTGTTGGGAAGGGGGGCCCTGGGGACAGAGACCCAGAATTACAGCAACAGTTAATTGCCTCGGTAGCAGCGGGACTGAGGCAGGGACATGTCTGTCTCAGAAGCCGACGCAGGTTCTCTGCTGAAGGTCATTATGAGGAGGAAGCAGCTTCAATGTCTTCATCCCACAAGGCCATATGGAAGGTGACAAGTCAGCTTGCCTGAGCATGGAGCAGCTTCAAGTGCAGCAGCAGTCTCTCTGGGGCCTCAGGGCATACTCTTCTGAGTGCCACCTTCCCCTGGTGGGCACTGCTAATTAGCAGCTATGGGAGTATAGTCGACATGCCATGCTCTAAGATGTGTTCCTTTAACCCACATACCCCAACCCCTCCTGCCACTCAGCCCCATCCTGCTCAACTTCAGGGCACCTGTTCAATTCCACCTCAGGGAGCCAGCCATGACTGCACTGTATAGCCTATATAGCCCATCAGCAGGGAGGTCAGCGGCACCTAAAAACATGGGAGGGGGCTTCTCTCCTGGCGACATGGCAGACAGTGTTCAGCAAGTTTATTCAGGGTAAGGACCAAGTCAAACATCACAAGTGCCTCTGCCCAAAAGACCCTTCTCTGGTTTGTAAGTTGGTGCCTTCAACATGCAGGTGGGGAATGGGCCAGAGGTCCCCACAGAGCCATACACAGGCAGGTTACAAAATTCCAATGGGGATGATAAGGGAAGAGCCTATGTGAATCCCAGGGACTGTAGGGAACTGTAGCAAGAGGCCCTTTGGAGTGGGCCACCCTAAAGCCAAGCCCAGAGGAGGGCCTAGGGCCATCTGGTCACTGGTGAGGGCACATTCTGAACCCTTAGAAAATGAAGAGGGGACACTAAGGAGCCTAAAGTAGGGTGGACCAGAAACTGATAAGACAAAATACCCCAAAGAGAAGTCCCAACCATGGGACTCAGAGCCAGGGCCCTCTGTCCCCTTCTCCCCAGCCCACCCTGGCCTGGGGTGACACTGTCAGCTGCACAGCATGGCTGGGCATAACTCCAGAGCTAAAGGAAGCTGCTTCCTGGTTCCACCCAGATACGAGAATGTCCTGGCAACCCTTCAGGTGTCCAGCAGCAAGAGTGTGCCCAGGGGTTCCCACAAAGGCGTGACTCTATCTAGGGAAGCCTCTGTCACCTGTGATCTTCATGCAGCAGGAGGAAGATCATCAAGAAGACTGGCCAGGCCAGCTGTGGCTTCTGTGACCAACTGCTGCTGCCAAAGAACAGTGATGCAGTTGTCAGCTGACCACTGCACAGGCATGGTGCACAGGCACAAAGGCACACACACACACTGTGTAATACAGGTCCTTATGCTATTCCTCAGCCACAACTCCCAACAGGCAATATATGCCTTGTTGACCATTCTAAATCCTGATTATCTTAGGGATTGGGGTCTCATATAAATTTCACTCCCAATATAGGAGTCCCCTTGCAGAAGGCAACATCTCTTCCACTGTGGCTTCAGTGCATGGATGAGTACTTTGGATCAGGAAATGTGTCCCAAACCATTACAGATCTTAAACAACCAAGCAGGGATGAATGGTCAGAGCCACTCACCTGGTCTGCCAAGATGCCGGCACAGAATTACACTCTACAGAGCAACCTGTGGTAAAATGAAATCCTTCTGGAGGCAAGGAGCATGCTCACAGAGCAGCTGCCCTTGAACCTGGCAATGGAGGATGAACAGAACTACTCCAGCATTAGGAAGGGCATGTGTAGTAGAAATGTCCTCTTGCCACACACCATGGCAGGTGACTTACAGAGAGCATCTTAATTAATCCTCACAATGGGCCTTTGAGGTAGGCATCTTCCTCATTTCCACTTCCAAGATGATGGGACACCTTAGGTGTGTCACCCCAGTCGCTCTGCTGGAGGTGCTAAACTGGGGTCTGAACCTCATCAGGCTGACTGCAGGACCAGCACTCTAGGTCCCCTTGTTGTCTTGCTTCCAAGGATGTGAAGAAGAGTATTGCAGTAACAGCCACCAGATGAGAGACTAGGGATGGTGTTGAGGCTGAAGCATTTCGTGTTCAAAGACACTGGGGTGTGAACACCATGGTGTCCTCAGGATCCTGCAAATACTAAAACATGACAAGGGCAGGAATTGTCACTCAAGAGGCAGGTGGCATCAGGTTATGAAGACCCTGTAGGCTAGGGAATCTGGACTCAGACCTGTAGATAACAGGGAGGAATCTATGGATATAAGCAGAGCAGTGACATGGTAAATTCTGCATTTTGGCAAAATCAGCTGTAGATTAACAGGTAAGGGACAGAACCTCCCCTAAGATCCTAATCTCATTACTGGTCCATTTATCATTATTATTATCATTATTATCATTATTGTTATCCTATTGAAGAAACTAGAATGATGAATAGAGACAGTAACTGGAGATAGCTACTTGGTCACCAATTGGACATGGGAAAAGAGATCAATGCCTAGGGTCTAAGGCAGTGATTTTTTTTCTTCTTTTTTTTTTTTCTTTTTCTTCTGTAAGGTAGTCATTTTCAACTAGTGTGCTGTTAGAGGGTCTTAGGTATGCCATGACAATTTTTAAAGGTCATTAATTAAATTATTTTTGAAAGAAGTTCAAAGCACAGTAAGTATATTCTTTTTTTTTTTTTTTTTACTCTTTTTTTTTAATCCACATACTTTAAGTGTGCCACGAAAGCTTAACTATCAGTTCAAGTGTGTCATGAGATAAAAAAGGTTGAAAAACATTGACCAAAAGTAACTCCCAGGGCTGGTGACAGCAAAAGGACAAGTTGGGGTAGACAATAAATGAGTCCAGGATGCACAGGAAGAGAAGCTATCAGGGAGGTATTGGTGGGCAACTCAGTGACAGATAAGTAGTGCAGGAGAGAACTCTGGCTGGGACAGACGAGTGTGAGTGTGTGGATCATGGGACAAACTTTGCCTGGTGCAGACAAAGAATGAGAAGGGAAAGAGGCCCCTAGGAGCCAAAGGTGTGTGGAATTATGAACATGTAAGAGATCAGCACAAGGGGCCAGCACGGGAGATACAGTTAGAGAGCCCAGGGGAGACTGGGACAGAGAGGTGGGCAGGTCTCTGGGGCTTTAAGAGAAGAGGAACAGTACCTGATTAGTCCCTCCGGAAAGCCAGGCAAGAGGTTGCTGTGCAAGGGACACACTGGAGGTCACTGGGGGCTTTTGTATGTTGTAGGGGTCCAGCCTCCAAACAACCGGTGGGTATCCCCAATATTTGGTGGTGATAAGAGAATGAAAGAAATAAAGACAAGAGACAAGATAGGATTTAAAAAGAGTGGGCCCAGGGGACCATAGCCACCAAATGCGAGGAGGAACAGCAAAGGCCTAGTGTTCCAGGTTAACTCAGTATTTATTACCTACATTATCTCCAAATTAGCAAATGAACAGTCATGAAAGAAGACAAAGACACCACTATGCCTTATCATTCTCAGGGTGCTTAAAATTTCTTAGCTGCTTTTTAACTAACTTCTGTAAACTACTTCACTCCAACCTAAGCTATTTATAAACTAAGGAACTGGGATGCACTTAATGGAACAAGGAACAGAACTTAGAAACAGGATGCCAGAGCCCAAAGCAGGTCTGACCATGCACACAGTTTCCACAGGAGGCAATTAAGTCTCCAGGTCCCTGTGAGGCAGACAGGGTAACACTATACCTATATATCCAGAGCTGGGGAGGAAGTTTTTTTCTCATCTCAACCCTAAGAGATTGTTTCTCTCTCTTTTTTATTATTAGATCATAACTGTGTACATTACTGTTTCACTTTTCTCAAGAGCCTGAGCACATGCTGCTCCCAGCACATCTTGCCACTGCTCATTTGCCCCTAGAGGTCTTTGCACAAGCTCTCTGGGCGGGGAAGGTCAGGCCTCAACAAGACATTCCTCGTCCCTTTCTCCAAGGCCTATGCAGTTGGAGCTTCTAATACACCATGTGGTCTCCCTGTGTATATGCTCTCTTCAATATCCACATCTTCTATCTTTCCTTTATCCTATTTCTCATAATCCACATCCCCTGATTCTTACCAACAAAAACATTTCATAAAAATCCAATTTATGTAAGTACTTCAAAAGGGTGCTCTCTTCTGCCTCACCTCCCTCGGCCTTGTTCTCCCACATTTCCACCCACAGTCTATAGAATGGAAGTTCCAAAAGGGAACCAGAAATGAGATTGAAGATGAGGCTCCTCAAGGAACTTTCCTAAGAAGGGAAGAAAACAAGATGCTGGTAGCCAGAGTTGAAGAAGAGCTGTTTTCATTGACATTGATTTTTAAAAGTATGTAATACAAGTAGACTCAGTTTACAAATAAGATAGGTTCTAGAGGTTCGTTCTTAAGTTGAATTTCTGTGTAAGTTAGAACAGGAGCATTTACCTATAATAGACTCCATTCATAAGTGCAAGTTATATGTAAGTCAGGTGTCTGTAACTCTGGTAATGGATACATAGGATAGAACATATGTGATGTTCCTAAGAACAAAAACACCACCAGCATAAGCTTTATACGACAGGCTGGTCAAGTTCAAGGACTATGAGGAAGGAAGGAGAGAGTGGGCAGACCTCGGGGAGTCTGGGAGGAAGCAGAAGTACCATACCAAAGAATGAACAGGAAATTATTCCCCACCTAGGCCAGGAGGGGAGGAGGTGAGGGCCGGTGTAGATTCATATGAGCAGGAAAAGAATGAGAACAGGAAGCTGAGCTGGCACTTGCCCTATGGCACCCATGTTTACTTCAATAAAATAATAATAATAATAATAATAATAAATGGGCCAGTAATACGGTTAGGACCTTAGGGGAGTGAGCTGACCAGGGACACACAAGGAATTATTTCAAGCAGAACCAAAGGCCTATCCAATGGATGTACAGTGGCTCCATCCACCCACTTGGGTAATTTCTTCTAAAAACTCTCAACAAGCCAGATGAGGGACATAACTAGCAGACAGTTGGATTAACCCAAGGTGCGAATGCCATCCAGTGGTCTAGCCCAGATAGAACACAGCCAGGTTGATGAAGCAGCTGGTAAGAACCTGGCTGGCAGATGGGCCCTAGGATCTTGGCTGCCTGGAGAACAAGACCGGGGATGGGGACCAAGCCTAGAGTCAGGGACAGATCAAAGGACTGTATCCCTGAATAAGGCAGAAGAACAGATGATACAGCAAAGCACTGAGCTAAGTGTCAAATGAGTGCAATAAAGTGCTAACCGAGTTTGCATCTGGCTTTGACACCTATCAGCTAGGTGGCCTTGGGCAGATTTTTAACATCTTTGAACCCCCATGAACTTATTCATAACAATTCTAACTCCTCTCTCAAGGGTTTGTCACCCTAGGCTCAAAGGAGAGAACCGTGAAGTTCACTGTAAGCTGCATGCAAATGTCAGCTGTGATGAATCAGGCAGGAAGGTCAGGGCAATCTCCAGGTTTTAGGCAGGATCTGGGACTGGCAGGCCATTCCTCCTAGACATTTGTAGAGCTGCTTTTTCCTCTCTCTGCCCTTGTCCTTCATGAATCTCATTTGCTTGGTTTCTGACCAATCTCTAAAACCTACTGGAGTCGATTTGAATTCTAATCTGTTCCTCCAAGGTGCCCCTCCAGCCTCAGCTGGGTGTCATCTATGAAATTAATGAGCGTGCTCTCTGTTTCATCATCTAGTTCATTGCTGGAAACACTAAATAGCCCAGAGCTCCAGACCTCGAATTGCTCCAAATGGCTTCTCACAAGTCTCCAAGGTTTTTCGTTTGGAGACAGACAGCAGGAAGGCATACTCTGTCCCTCCTGGATACCCCACCACCACTGCCACTCCAACCCACAAAGGTGGTCAGAAAAGATACCCTAAATTCTGCAATAAAAATTAGGGCTGCCCGTGCTTCCCTGAAGACCATTCCACTTCTACTTCCTGAAGCATTCTTTTGGAAACCCCCAGGGGCCTCTGAGCCACCATCCACTCCGTCCATGATGTTTAGTGTATGTCTCTGCCTGCTCAGGCTGCCATAACTAAGTGCCTTCCCCTGCACCATTTGTTGCTCATGTTTTGGAAGCTGGGAAGTCCAAGATCAAAGGGCTGGTAGGTTTGATGTCTGGTGGGGGCCTATTCCTCATAGACGGTACTTTCTATGTGTCCTCTATGTGTTGGCTGAAAAACCCAACAGCTCCCTTGGACTCCTTTATAAGGGCACTAATCCCATTCATGGGAATGGAACCTCAGGATCTAATCACCTCCTAAAGGCCTCATTTCTGGATACTGACGCATTAGAGATTAGGTTTCAAGGATGAATTGTGGGGGGAAACACGCATTCAAAACACAAAAGTATATAATCATTGAGGGAGGATTCTGAGAGGGCCTTCTGGGAATGTCTTGAATGCAATCCAGTACCCAGATCTGCCTCCACCCTGCTCTGCCTACAGGCCAGTTCTAAGAGCAGGGCCTGAGAGAGCACACGTCTCCCACCTCCCAGCATCCCTCTTCCCTGCATCTTCCTCTGCAGGATTCTCCAAGGGCAGCACCCAGGACTTGTTCAACTTTTACTGACTACCTCTGTAGTGCCAGCCCCAGGCATTGGTGCACAGCCATTAACAAAGCAGACTTGAGCTTGTCTGTCCTTATTGATACTTCAGTCCAAATTCTCTCCTGCACTGTCTCCCCTAATATCCCAAAATAGTCTTTTTCCATCCCCCTGGACCTTACGTGATGCATCCTACACTGACTTTTGCCCCCACATGCTTGGTGAAAACCACCTTTCACTACTGATCCTCTGTCCTGCTCACCCTCAGTTCTTTTGCATCATCTTCTGCAGCTTCCTGAGCCTCTCTGTTTCTTACCATCTCTCTATCCTGTACCCAAGTGCCACCCTGTCCCACCTGGAGCCACGACCAATCCCACTTCTACTCTCCCCTCTGCGTCTTTCTTGTCCACCAGCTAATGGGTTAGCAAACATTCATTTACATCTACAAAGCAACTACTTTATAACTCTTTGTGGATCGCAAAGGGATCTGGCTTTGGCAATTCTCTAACCGAGGAGGATGCGGTGCCATCAAATTCTGCTGTGTTAATGCCTGCACCTCTAGACAGGAAATCTAGGATTCTTCTGGGGGGAGAATTCCCCACATCAGTGACCAAACCCAGTGCCCTTGGGGTCCGTTTGCTCGTCCATCATTCAACAATGACAACTGTAGTCGCACCTGACATGGTGCTAGGCCAGGAATCCAGAGATGATTGAGACCCCCTACGGTGCGTGAGACTTGGAGAAAAGAACTCTTTTTTTGTCTGTTTCTTGAGAAGACCAGGAATGTTTCATAGTAGTGCCAGGCAGACACAAAAAAACAAGTGAAGAAAGTATAAGTGATGACACTGTTTTTAACTTGGCAAACTGTCAGTTCTGCAGAGAAATATTTTTTACCCACCCTGCTGAGCACACGGAGTAGGTGAGGTGCGTGTGCATGTGTGTGCACCTGTGTGTGTGCGTTCAGGTACACGCCCTTGTACGTGTGCAGGTGTGTGTCAGCCATGGGAGGAGGGGTCAGTGTAAGAGTTTTCTTTAAAGAAAAAGAAAAGCCATACGGGAAGAAAATTAAAGGGCAAAGAGCAACTTCCAAGACCTCTGCTAGCCCCTCCTGCGGCAACTGCCTCGCTATTCTGTCCCCATCCACCCAAAGGCCTAATCGAGATCTTATTCATACTGCCTCTGAGCACATCCAACATCTTGCCCCTCATTCACTGTCACTACCTAAAACAGTCTCTAATGCAGCCCATCTTGATGACTATAACAGTCTCACGTCTCCCTGCCTGCAGTTTGGCCCCATCCAAATGGTTTTCCCTATAGCATCCATGGTGTCCTTTCTAAAGCACAAAAGAGAAGCCCACTTCCCTTCTTCAGTGGCTCCCCAGTTGTACCTTTGCCTCATGGGCTCTCAGTGTCTGACAGACAAGGCCCTGCTGTGACCCCAGCCTCACATCTCTGCACTCTCTCTCCAGTCCCAGATGTCCCAGCCATGCGGCATGGCTCCCCATGCCTCCATCCTCCCACATGCTCCACGAACTGTCTTCTCCCTGAAACACCTGGCCCTCCCACCCTCCTACCTCCTCTTTGCATAGCTGATCTGCAATTGGTCTTGAGGTCTCAGCCAGGCTCTGCTCCCCCTCGCCTGCCTCTGTCCTTGTCATCATAGGATGTCCTAATCACCTGTTTAGTGGTCCCATTCCCATTAGATCACAGGCTTGGAGAAGACAGAACCACACTTGTCTTGGAGACCGGTGCCTCTGCTGCTCTAAATCAACACTCGTTGAGTTCACTACGCTCGATACTCATCGAACTGAATGTGCTGTGATTTCTTAGTAAGGTTCCACCTTCAGCATTGACTTCCCAATGAAAATGGAGCGTCTTGGTTGATTTTTCCTGAACTACAGAGGTGGAGAGGACTTTAATAGTCATCAAGCTCAGAAATCAGATGTCAGCGGAAGGAACATGGAGCCATAGAGAGTGACTTGTCCAAGGCTGGGTGGAGAATGACCATGAATGTTCCTGTAATGTTATATGTAGCAATTACTGGTCCCCACTCACACCTCACACAACCCAGCCCTGAAGAGCCCTCCCTATTAGAGATTTCAAAGCATGTTCCCATCCATTTTCTCACTTGAGCTGCACAGACAATCGTACAACACTGACTGGAAAGGTGATGTGGGCTCAGAGAGCCCAAGTCACAATGCCCAGGGCTGCGGAAAGGTCCCTGGGAATCGTGACTTCATGCTTGTTCCCTCTCTCCATGCAGAATAGGTCCCTTCCACTTTCCCCCACAATGGGGTGGGGAGTGATGTAGCCAAGGTCATGTTGCCCAGGCAGCACATCCCAGCATGCTGATGTCTCATAACCCATCAAGCCCACGAAGGAAAGACCCTCCTGTTTTTAACTGGAGTTGAACCTGCACTGTGTCCAGAGCTGCTGGGGAAGGTAGTCAGGACACAGCTCTCAGACTTGCCAGTGTTCAGCCTGGTGCTTGACTTTATTTAAGAAAATTATTTTTCATCTGGCCTCATGGGCAATGGACTTATGCCCTGCCTTTTTACAACGAGATTGGGAAGCCAGAGCTGACCTGACACTTCCCTTCAGTTTCCCTATGCACACTTAAACATCCTGCCAAAACTAATAACTTTATTCCTAAAACCTTCAATTCACGTAGGGCAAGCAGCGTCTGCCTGCGCTGTTCGGAGCATGCAGTTCAGTCTTTATATTACCCAGAGGAATGAGCTGCTATTATGAAATCATTAAATTAATAACTTGGTAATATAGGCAGATATATAAAACAATCTGTTCATAGAACAAAAGAAATTACTACGTTCCAAACATCCATAATTTAATTTAACAGCGAATTAAAGTAGCATACATAATTTTAGCCTCAAAATGTCAATAGAATTATGTAAATACAGCACCAAGTCCCATGGCTGTGTGCACGTGTGTACATACACACACACACACACACACACGTGCATAGTTGTGGGTGTGAGTGGAGAGTGGCGTGTGGGCTGGACTTTTCCCTCCTGTAGTCCTTCCTCCTTCTTCACAACACAGAAGCAATTGACAGGAATAGATGAGGTGCCCAGCTTTTAATTAAGAATTTATTAAACATTCAAAGAGCTGTAAAGGGGAAAAGCTAGCAAGGCATTCAGGGTTGGGTGCTGAGCAAACAGTTAAGAGTCACAGAGGAGAGAGGGCCCAGCAGGACTCCAGCAGGCTCCCTGGGGAAGGGCTAGAGGTGGCCACTGAGCTAGGGATTCTAACTGATCCCACTGATCATGGGATCTAAGAGAATTCCAAGGAGTTTGGAGGTGAGATGGTGGAAGAACCTGCTAGCGAGTATGGGGTTACCAGGGAACTGCTCTTCTGCCCCTGCCCACCACTCCCCACGGTGTTAGGGGGGGTAAAGGCATGAGGTAGTCCGAAAAGCCTATTCCATCCAACTGCACAAAGCACCTGCCTCCTGTGGACCAAAGGGGATGAGGCTGAATGTAGTTCTGTGCAGGAAGAGTGAGACAGTTCATTGTAGGAGCTCATGGACCGCCCTCCCCGGAAGCTGGACATTGGTTCCTAGCGCAGCAGGAAGAAGACAAAGGGCTTCCTATGTGAACAGACTTTACCTCTACCCCATGCTTTCATTCCCCATGAGGAATTGCAGCCGTGTCTGCTGTCATGAATGGTTCTCTAAGGACAATGAGTATACCAGTCTCAGGGGCTTTCTACACTAGAAGGGAGACCATAACTGCATATGGGCTATGTGCAGAAGATCCCTCAGAAGACCACCTGGACTATGTAAGGGCCACAAGGCCAAAGAACGGTGGGCCACTGAATGACCACAAGGATCAAGGCCCTCTATTCACCCCCACACATGCACACACACAGAATTTGGCACAGAATTTCAAGGGGCTCATGGAACCCATTGAGGAACCCGAGGTTAAGGAGCTCTGGTTTAGCTGAAGACACTTAACACGGAATCTAACATATATGAAGAGCAACACATGTCCAGTGCCACAGGACATGTGAGACTCACAGAGGAACTCGACTTGTACACATTTTATTTTGGTCAGAATTCATTCACCTAACTTCTAGGGGGTAGGATGTGTCACCAGATGCCCAGAGGAATGAATTTAAAAAATGGGGTTTATACAGTCAACAGAATACTACTCGGCTTTCAAAAGGAAGGGCATTTGGATGTCTGATACAACTTGAATGGCCCTTGCAGACATTAAGTTATGGAAAATAACCTAGTCACAAAAGGGCAGATAAGAGGCACCTAGAACACTCAGAGGCACAGGAAGTGGACTGGTGGGTCATGGGGTGCAGGGAGGGAAGAATGGGGAGCAGTTGGCTGGGGAAGAAGGTTCAATTTGGGAAGATGTAGAAGTTCTGGAGAAGTTCTGTTGATGCTTGCACAACAGTGTAAATGTGCTTAACCCTGCTGAACTGCATGATTAAAAATGGTGAAAATCATAAATTGTTATGTTAGGTCTATTTTACCACTATTTTATAAAAAAAGAGTAACGTGGGTAAGTTCAACTCCTTAAGAATGCAGCTCAAATGGGAAATGCATGTTAGAGCATGAGGGGTTAACAGGGGATGTTCTCTGCAGCCTCTCGCCCACACATCTGCCTCATGTTAATCCATCATTATCTCAGTTCTTCCTCCCCAACTTGCTCCTGCTGGGCCCTTCACCTCGGTGAGTATACAGTTAGAATCCCAGGACACGGGTTCAAAACCTCCCTCCACGTCCTCTTCTTTGCTCCTGGCTTTGTAAGCCTCCAGGCCAATAGTCAAATCTCTGAGTTTCATCCTCCCCTTTTCTCCCCTAGCTCCACTTACTGCTTTCGTTCTGGCTTCTCAACACCTTAGCTTACCATCTGTCACACCAACAGTACAAATGGCCTCCAAACGCATCTCCCTCTCACGTCTCACCAGCCTGCCACTGACCACAGAGTCATCTTCCCACACACAGGACAAGTCTGGTTGGACTTGCCCTCAGATGGGCGCCATGCAAAGCATCTTACATGCATGTTGTCACCTAGTGCCCCACACAGATGCACTGCAGCTGTCCACCTTACAAAGGAGGAAAGCAAGGATGTGACCGCCTCAGCCATTATCTCAGGGTCATTGACCTGGTAAGTGACAGAGCTAGGGCTCCCGCCCAGGCTGCCAAACATCAATCAATAACAACAGCTCGCTTGAGGCAGCTGGAGGCTAACTGAGCCTCTGGGGTGGTCCTACATGCTTTACACTTATGCTCACGGACCCCTCGCAATACCTTGAGGAAATAAGACTATTAGCATGAATGTCTAAGTAGAGAGGTTAAGTAACTTGCCCACATTAACCTTGGATCTATAATGGCAAACAGAGCCAAGGCCAGTCTGGTTCCAGAGTTGGGCTCCAAGGCACCACACCCAGAGCAACCTAATTCACAGATTTAGACCACTCTCATCCTCCAAAATCTACAGAATAAGCCCCACCCGCTGCAGCCTGACTATCAAAGCCCAGCCCTGCTGGCTACACTCCACCTGTCACCCTCTTCCTCTGCTATGATCATTGCACTTTGCACTTGGCAGCTCACCCACCCCTCAACACCTCACACTGCTCCTGCAGCCTGGGTGCCTCCAACAAATATCTGGTTCATTTTTCCACTGACTGTCAACCACTCCGCAATATTGTGATGTAAAATGAGATATGTCTTTGGTCTTTGTCTGAGGTTCCTGGCACTGAGCTACTAAAACCCTTGTAATGTCCTGAGTGCTAGGAGTGATAGGAGCATCCTTTGTCATAACATTTTTATTTTGTGCCTTAATTCCTGCCACTGAGCTCCTAAAACCCTTGAATTTCCTGAGTGATACAAGAGACAGGAGTTTCTTTTGTTATTCAAAACAAGCCCCATTCAACCATACCTGAGTTTATGTCAATGAGATGTCTAGTGGCTAAAAGCCTCTGGATGGCTTTGTGATGAGGCTGGTTGTTAGAGGAACCAGCCATGTGACTGGAGGTTACAAGTTTCAGCCCCATCCCCAACCTCCCAGGGTTGGAAATTGAGTCAGTCACCAATGGCCAATGATGTGATCAGTCTTACCTATGTAACCCGTGAAAAACCTTAAACCCTAAGGGATTGGAGAGTCCCTGGGTCAGTGAACACATCCATCTACTAGAGGGTAGTACACTCCACACTCCACAGGACAGAAGCTCCTGCACTCGGGACCCTTCTGAACCTTGCCCAGGGTACCTCTTTATTGGCTTTTTATTTGTACCCTTTACATAAACTGTTAAACCTAAATACATTGTTTTCCTAAGTGTTGTGAACCAATATAGCAAACAATGGAAACTGAGGAGGAGATTGTGAGAGCCCCAAAGTGACAGCCAGTTGGTCAGAAGGGCAGATGGCCTGGATTTGCGATTGGTGTCTATGGTGAGAATCCTTCTTTACAGGACTGAGCTCTTAACCTGTGGGGTCTGCACTAACTGAGTAGTGAGAATTGAATTGAATTGTTGGGTACCCAGTTAGTGTCTGGAGACTTAGTGTCTGGGAGTTGGAGATGTGCAGGATAATCACACATTTGGTGTCAGAAGTATGAGTAGAGGAAAAGTTTTCACTTAGGTGCACAACCTGATATCCAGGTCTTGTTTATAATTCATTCACTCGACTGAATTAATCAAATACTTTTTGCAGCCTGGCTGTGTGCCAAGTGCTGGGGACATTGGTAAACAGGACAGAATTCCTATCCCTAAAACAGAGTCGAGCTAGTGGCAATTTTTGTTCATAGTCAATGGCTCCTTGGATTATTACAATTTATATGTCTTCATCATTGCACGGTGTTGGCTCCCAGATGTCAAGATGACATCTTATGAAATGGCATGTCCCTCTCCATACACCTCAATCTTGATACTCAGAAAACATATTCAAAGAATCAATGTTTGAGCGATTTCGTGTACTCCACTGCAATACAAACCTCATAAAATTAAACTTCTCCTCCCGGGATGAGTCATGAGCTGGGGAACCAAGCATTTGTCTGGAGAACTGACCTCTGCATTCTCCTGGACAGGCTCCCTTAGTGTTGCTGCTGTTCATCTGCATAGTAGTCAACATCGACATAATATTTTCGCATCCATTTTCCCACTTGATTCTCCATGGTCGGGAAATGTAATCTTTTGCATTGGGTTGAAATTAATTTTCTATATGTTTCATAAGCATATTTTGATTGCCTCTGATTAAGTTGTCAAACCAAGGAAGTCTTCTGAAATCAAACATGATATCCCTGGAGTAGTCATCTAGAGTGAGAAAACCTGGGATGAATGCTATCTGAGAGCTGAATCCACCTCTGAAAAGGAGCTGTGCCAACCTGAGCCTTTGTTAGGTGCAAGGGAGAAAACGGGTACACACAGGGTTGGCCCAAAGTACACACTCAATGAAGATGACAGCAGTAAGTTGTCACTTTACTAATAATAAGAGCAAGAACCATGGTGTTGAACAGATCATGACATTGAGCCCTGAGAGGCTGAGTTTAAATTAAGTTTAAGTGACTTCCCCAAGTCATAGAGTGGGCTTGCCAGACATCAAGGTCATTTTAGGCCTTCAGTCTTCCCTAAAACTATAATTCTTTATGAAAGACTGCTCATTCCCATCTGGATCCTAATTCAAGGTCGAGAGTCTACACCCCAGACTAACATCCCATACTCAAAAACTTGGCACTTCCTTGCTTGGAGTGGTTCATTCAGAAATTCCAGTTCACCATTCCAATTTGAAAGACATGGTGTTTTCCATTGGTTTGCAATTAATTTGCTATAATTTACACCCATGTATTTTGATTGCTTTTGATTAAGTTTAACAAGCTAAAGAAGTTTGCCAAAATTAAACATCAAAGTACACAATCCTTTTTCTAAGGCTTCTCATGCATAATTATCAGCCTTGTCATTCTTTGCTAAATATATCCATCATGTGGCAGCCCTTATGCTTGGGTAGTGGTAATTAATACAGAATCCCGAAATCAATTCCAGACCAATCCTCTAAAATCAAGGGAAGCTCATCTGCATAACTTCTAAAAATGCATGAATGAATTGTTTTGAAACCAGATGAAAAGAAACAGGCTTTTACAGGTCAGGGTTTTCTTTGTGAAAATAAATAAATAAAACTGGCTACATACTTAACATTGGGTTTGTTGCAAAGAAAAATACATCTTTGGTGAAAAGTAGGAATAAACAGGTAAATGGCTCTTGGAAGCCGTCAATTTACAGAATGCCTCAGCAAAATTAATGACCAATAATTAACTACCCCAGCAACTAATGTGCTAAGAAAAATTCACAGGCAGAGCTTTTGTAACATTTTCAAAATGATGAAAATTAGAGGTAATATCAGTTTTGTGAAAATGTGGGAAATAATTTAAATACTTTTATAAGAAAAAAAAAAAAAACTCTCCAAGACTCCAATTGTTTGTTTATTTTCATGGAGGAAAATAGAGGGGAAAGTCGGTGTTGGAACACTACAGCTGCAAAACTCTCTCTGTTGCTTAGAGGCTGAGTGAGTCTGGGTACAGGATCCACTCTGCAGAAACCTCCACATCCCAATAGGATGAGCCAGTTTCATCCCTCACCCATCCCAAGGGGTGGGCGGATCAAGCACCTGAAAACATCAGGACAGGGCAAGTTCAGAGTAAGTACCCAGACAGTGTTCATCTCATGGTACTCAGTACCTCTGGCTGCACATCTATTATCCGTGGTAATAAGCAACAGAATAATATTCATCAAGAGCTTATCAGATCTCATGCTAAACACCTTTAATCCTCACAATAACCCTGTGAGAAAGGTTACTGCAAGTATCATCCTATTCCAAAAGTTTAAACACCTTTGCTAACAAGGACATGAAGGCTTGAGAGCAGCCAGCTAAGGGACAAAGGTGGTTTCTGAGCACACAGGCCCGTGTATTTAACTATTGCATTCTATAGTTGCCCAGGGCTGTGAATTTCCAACCCGGACATGCCTGGTGAGCTTCTGGAGGCAATGAAATCTTTGAAATAATACACAAAAATGTTAGGTCATGCTCGTTTTGTGGGATAGTGTCCAAAACATTCATCTGCTTCTCTAAGGATTTCCTCCCTCCCCTCTGAAACCATCATCTGGCTGACATGGGACATGGGACTGGAAACTGCTCCCTCTGCTCAGCTGCCTTTGCCACCCAGCGTGAGAGCCCTGGCCAGGGAAGACCCCTTCCTAAGGGAGGGCCCTTCTCTAATTCACAGCAAGGCACTGTGCAGGCTGTTGGCAATCCTGTTTCACAGAAGCCTGACCAGCTCAGGACTCCACTTTGGGAAGGATCATGAGCAAGAGAGATTTCGCCTGTGAGTGCCTAGAACAAACCACACACTGAGCCATACACCACTCAGACATTATCTACTAACTCTCAAGCAACCCAGTGCACTCAGGATTTATAAGAATATCCCTATTTATAGATAAGAAAACAAAGGCTCAAGGAAATGGAATGGATTCCCAGCTTGTGTGTGGCTAAGGGGCACAGCTGGGACAGAACCTGGATCTGTCCTACTTAAGCCCACCTCTGTCCCCCCACTAGCAGGCTAATACAAGCTCCCTGGGACACCTGCCCCCACGCTGGACTCCCAGCCATTCTTATTTCCTATTGACTGAACTCCCCTCTCAAACTGTCATTTCCTATTTCTCTTTTCTAGTAAATACTAAACGAGGAAGTAAAATCAATAAGAAATAATAAGCATTAAAGAATGACTCCATAAAAAGACAAACTCAAAAACCGTAAAAAACAAAAGTATGCCTTCAAAACATGATTGGGCAAAATCAGCACTGAGGCCAGGAGAGGAAATTCATCTGGATTTTTATATCTTACACAATTATTTCATGCCCAAGGGGCAAGTCAGAGGGCTGGTTTGGAGAGCGCGTGTTGTAGAAGATGGAGGAGGTTTTAGAGATTGGAAGCCAGTCCCCGCACCCCCCTTATTCTGGTGGGCAAAGCCTGCATTCATCACAGTAGTGTCTGAAGGCTTCCTGGAAGAGGTGGTGTTTTTGCTGACCTTTGAAATAGGGCTGCAGTTTGGAAAGAAGTCTCCTAAGGAGAGGAGAACTATAAAAAACAAAATCATGGAGACAAGAGATGATGAGGAATTTTGAAGAGATTGAGTGGGAATCAGCCTGACTGAGCGAGGCATTCCCCTAGGCACAGGTGACATAGACAGGGAGACCCTCAAGCCCAGTCTGAGAATTTGGGCCAGTGTTGGGTAGCTCTTCCCCCATGGGAGAAAGATAGAAGGTTTAAGGGTCACCCCAGGAAGCGGCAAGGTCTCTTGTCCAGCCACAGGGCTGAAGGGCAGCGTCGTTGACTCAAGGTCACAAACCATGTGTGAGGCTGAAGCAAGGCCAACCCCCGAGGGAGCCAAGTCCTCTGCCACATACGGACTTAGCCCAGTCTTGCTTCCCCGGAGTCACTATGTGTCACAGGGATGTGAAGCTCCTTTGCAGGGGAACAATTCTTCTTGGCAGGAAGTGAGAAGATTGGCAGGGTTGCTGACTGGCCTCTCCTCTGACCAGGGAATGGGCCTGGGGAGTTCACTTAGTGATGACGGCTAGGGTAGGGGAAAGAGGGAGAGGAAGCCCACAGGGGGGAGAGGGAGGAGGACAGAGGGAGAGATGTTCCTGCCAGCAGGGGAGGTCCTACAGGTAAGGAGCAGCCACCAGCCTCTGAAGCAGGGGGGCCCCCTTCCTCCATCTCCAAGACTCACACACACCTGCAAATACGCTGGTCCATCCGCTCACAAACTCACACACACAGACCCATGCTCTCGCACAAAGAGACCTTCACGTATGCAGATGCCCCGCCCCCACTTTCACACACACATACAGGCACACAGTCTCCCAAGCTTCAGCTGGTATTAGTATAATTTTCATGTCCTTGACAAAAACTAGGAAGAAAGGGCAATACAGTGCATTTTTTACAAGGCTGTGTTTATTCAAAGGACCGAATATATCATCTTCTGAGACTATGTACTTTTTCTCGTCCCCTGTCTGGGGCAGGGGATGTTTCAGGAGGGGTGACTACAGATAGCAGGGCTTTTTCTTCACATCCTGTCTTGGCGATGCATAAAGCTAGTAACCCTATATCCATCACCAGCTATAACTTTTTCTTCTGGTCTGTAAACTTCCAAGCTGGAAAATCAGTGCCCTAAGCTAAGCCACAGCTCCTAGAATAGGCCCAAGCCCCGCCTGCTGCCAGGGCTTTAGGCTGGAAGCACCTTTTGCCCTTGTCACCCTCAACTTGGACTTGACTGATGCTTTTTGATGGTCAACTCCCCTCTGATTTCCCCAGCATAGATGTCTCTCCTCTGGGAAGCCCAAAGGAGAGTCTTCAGAAGGACCAGCCCTGCCAACAGCTCCATCTCAGATTGCCAGCCATCAGAACAGAAGGCGATGTTTCTGTTGTGTAATGCATGAGCTGTATGCTGCTTTGTGACAGCACCCTGGCAGCCTGGCATGCAGTACCAAGGTTTGAGCTGGCTTTCTGCCCTTCCCCTCTCTACCTCACTAGAGCTTCATTAGTACTCCAAAGTAGCAATCCTAGCCCCCATCTTGAAGGTGAAGAAGTTGACTCTCAAAGCGGTTCTGGGATAACTGGGACCTCCAGATTCCGGGCCCAGGGCTCCTAACTTTTCACCATGACTCCTCCCTTTCTGCCTCTGGTTGGGCACTTCTGCATCCTGAGGGCTCAGGCTGCCTCCCCAGCAACCACCAGGGCTTGGGGGAGGCTCGTGACTGTGCCACTCTGGTCACATCCACCTTCTCTCACCCCATACCATGCCCTCAGACCTCCAGTCCCTCTGTACCACCTGACTGTTCTCAGCTGCCAGCCACCCTGGTTCTGTGTGCCATTATCTCCCTGAATATCCACACCCACCTGTCCCTGCAGGACCAACCTGGACATGGCTTGGTTGTTGACAAGAAGTTGAGTGTGTGTCCACGGAGCAGGTGCATATCAGTGGCTTGGTTAGGAGGTGAATAGTGGGAAGCTTAGTCTGTGAGAAAGACATCTGTGTTACCAATCTTGAGGTTTGAAAAAGGACAGCCCGAAGAGGGGGTGCTAGGAAGCAAGAGCAGAGAGAAAGGAAGCAGAAAACATCAAAAAAGAAGAGAAAGAAGGAAGAATAGAGAAGAGGAGGAAAAGAGAGGGAGAAGGACGTGAAAGAGAGCCAGAAGACTCGGGGGATCCTTGATAAGGAAAGTGAACATGGCAGGGCAGGGATAGTTCTCCACATGCCATTCCGGGATGTCATTTCAATCTGCAAAATGAATAAAACTCTCCGGTCTTGAGTTACTAATCATCAGAAAAGAGGTCACTCTGTGTCTGCCCTCAGCACTCCTCTCTTGTAGTATCTGCAATGGACTAAATATTAATACTATGCCCCTCCTCCCCCAATTAATGTGTTGAAACCCTAACCCCTAAGGTGACACTGGTAAGAGGTGGGGCTATAAGGAGATGATGAGGTCATGAGGGTGGAGCCTTTGTGCATGGGATTAACTGTCCGTGTAAAGAGGTCCCAGAGAGACCCCTCTTCTTCTCCACTACCCACAGGGACAAGGCGCCATTTTTGAACAAAGAATTTGACCCTCACCAGACACCAAATCTGTTGATGCCTTGAACTTGCACTTCCCAGCCTCCAGAACTGTGAGAAATAAATTCCTGTTGTTTTCAAGCCACCCAGTCTATAATATTTTGTGATGGTTGTGCAAAGGGACTAAGACTGTACCCCCTTCCTGCCCCTAATGTCTTCCTCCCCCTCATTCCTACCACCCAACAGTCCTCATCCTTCTCCTTGGCAGAAGAAATCTAAACTTTCTACTATTGATTTGCTCTCCATCTGCACAAAGTGTGCAGAACAAGCAAAGCGCACAATGTCCTTTCTGTTGGTGGCTGTGTGGCCTGATAAATGTGCAAGACAGACCCTGGCTGCCCCACATTGCCTGACAGCACTGCACACATGTCTTCAGTATGATCCAGACGGTCACTTTCAATTGTGTATTTACAGAGGCTGGAGACATTTATAGACATGAGTGTCCATAGACAGTTGATAGTGGCCTTGGCACTTCAACTTACAATCTAATGGGACTTCACAGAAGTTATATCACCTGTCCTCCAAACAGTTCTAAAAAGGAGTGGGAAGAAAATGTTTCCCTGATTTTCAGAGAAAAGAATGTTTAGAGGTACAAGCTCCCATTTATTACCAGCTACCATTTATTGAGCATCTATTATGTACATGACAAGAGGTTTTATATACAGAGGATGCCAAAAAAAGTGTACACATTTTAAGAAAGGAAAAAACTGCATTAAATTTTTAATACTTAATATATAGTGATACTAAAAGATGAACACAAGTCACATTGAGTACCTTTTGTAATTGCAGAAGTCAAATGTGACTTGAGTTTTAAAAACTTAATATATTTTTTTCATTTCTTAAAATGTACATACATTTTTTTGGTACACTCTGTGTATTACCTCTAATCTTTCTAACAAGCTCTGAATAGACATTTGTATTTCTATTTTATAGAAAAGGAAACTAAGGTTAAGGAACTCTTCCTCGGTCCTACAGAAAATTGTGGGGGATCTGAGGCCAAATCAGTGCTCTCTCCAATAAACAACTAAAGGGGAATCATGTCACCTTAAACATACAGACCAGCCACAGCAAGTCTGGGCTGTTCATCACTATGAAACAGAAACCTGTCTAGTCTTCATACCTCTTTGTATTCTCCAAGACCAGCACATTGTACTGTGCACAGAAAATGTTCAGTAAATGGTCATGGATACTGGGGGAGTCATACAGGCCAGCAGATCGTCATTCACCAGGATCTTGTCAAGTCAAATCTCAAGTGCCTAAAATAAAATTGTGGCTCTTCTATTTTAAGAGGAACAGGCAAATCACAGGACAATAACCTTGTATCTGACTGTTGTTTCAGGTCAGTGGACTAGACAGGCAATTAAGCGGGTGAAAGGGAGGAGTGTATGCTTTCAGTGGGGTCAGTGTCCTGTTCATTCTGTGTGTCCACCTGCTTTTTGGCTCAGAGAGAACTTATAGACACAAGCTTGACCCCAAGGCCCCAAGACAACTATTCATCTGTAGAATCAAGATGCAGGCCTGGAGACCTACTATGTTCTAGCATTGCACCAAGTGTTGATTAGAGTGTAGAATTATAATAATGGTCCCAACAAGTGTATTACATTACAGTAACAAGCAGGAAAATGGTCAGAAAAATAAAGAAACTTTTAATAGTCAAGGTGGAAAAGTGCAATCTATTGAGTTGACTCTCAGTTAACTTGACAATTCAATTACCCAAGGTAACCAGTCTCAGTTAATCAAGGTTATAATGCAATTGAGATCGATCCTACAGATTACTTGTACCCTGATGACCAAAATGTTCCATAAATATGTCCCTCCTCGATATAAAATGGAAGTGTAGCTTTCACTTCTCATCAGTCTCAGCGCACCAGCCACTTGCATCAGCGGCTCCTCCCATCCTCTGGGGCAACTCTTCCTGATTGTCTCCCTGAGCATGCAGAGGGGTGAGAACAGACCAGGCTGAAAATCAGCCAGGCCTGAGTTTGACCTTGGCCATCTGTTTACTTACAGCCAAATGACACTGGGCAAGTTGATTCACCCTTCTGGACCTCAGTTTCCTTATCTTTAAAGTGGGGATGACAAAACCCACTCCCTTGAGTTATTTATTTATTGATATATGTACTCACCTTACTATAGATAGGTTTTAAGGAGGCTGATGAGATTACATTACAGCAACAAAATACAAGTTAAAAGTGATAGCCAAAGAAGGAAAACAATCAAGGTAGGGAAAAAGCAAAAACCAGAATTGAGGCTGAAAAAGGAAAGATGACAAAGATCTAGCAGTTGGCCACACGCATGACCGCAGACATGACAAGAAAGGTCACTCATTTATTATACACTTCACAGAGTTCCTAAAAGAAGCACCAGGTGAGCAGAGGCAGAGCTGTACTTGGCACTAAGATCAGAGGGGGCGTCTCCTTGAACATCTCTTAAGAAGGCCTCTACATGATGTCATGAGCAGCATCCTTGTAACAAACGCCACCGAGTTTCAATTTTCACCCCCTCCTACTATGGATTGGGAGCGTCCCACCAAAGGCCTGTCATAAAATCATCTGGGGATGTAGGAAAGAGGAGGACATGGGCAGGACTAAGTGATGAGGTCACAGTGCCCAGCTCGAGTGGTGCAACTTGATCTGAGATAGATTTAAGACCATTTAGACCTTCAGGCTTTATTCCTATGATTATTACATTGTAATATATGCTGAAATAATTTAACACCTCACTATAATGCAGAATCAATGAGAGCTCTGAGCTTGTGTTCCAGCAACGAGACTCCCCTCGGGAACTGATGGGAGACACTGCCGCCCAAAGTATGTTGTTTTTTTTTGTTTGTTTGTTTGTTTTTTTAATTATTATTATTATTTTATTATTATTATAGATAAAAATATGCACCATAGATGTGGCCCAACCCATCACCCTCCCTCCACCCAAACCTCCCCCCTCCCTTCCCCTTCCTTGGTCCTTTCCTCATAGTCTTGTGCTATAGTTGG
>CAUYPK010080075.1:0-21634 GCA_963574355.1 Loris lydekkerianus | reverse complement strand
TATTTCAGAACTTGATATAGGCCTGTTCAACATTTCCACTTCATTCTGGCTAAGTCTTGGTAGGTGGCGTGCTTCCAGGTATTGGGCGATTTGCTTCATATTTTCAAATTTGTGAGAGTAAAGTTTCTTGTAGTATTCGTTAAGGATTTTTTGAATTTCTGAGGGGTCTGTTGTTATTTCATCTTTACCATTTTTGATTGATAAAATTAGAGATTTTACTCTTTTTTTTTTTCCTGGTTAGGTTGGCCAAAGGTTTATCTATTTTATTGATCTTTTCAAAAAACCAACTTTTAGATTTATGCATCTGTTGTATAATTCTTTTGATTTCAATTTCACTTAATTCTGCTCTGATTTTGGTTATTTCTTTTCTTCTGCTGGGTTTGGGGTTGGAGTGTTCTTCCTTCTCCAGTTGCTTGAGATGTCACATTAAGTTATTAACTTTCTGTTTTTCTGTATTCTTGAGGAAGGCTTGCAGTGCTATAAATTTCCATCTTAGTACTTCCTTTCTAATATCCCAGAGGTTCTGATAATTTGTGTCTTCATTGTTGTTTTGTTCTAAGTATTTGGTGATTTACTTCTTCATCTCATCTGTAATCCATCTATCCTTCAGCATAAGGTTATTTAGCTTCCCTATTTCTGTATGGGTATGCAGGTTCCTTTTGTTATTTAGTTCAACTTTTATTCCACGATGGTCTGAGAAGATGCAAGGAATTATTTCTATTTTTAAAAATTTTGTGAGGTTAGATTTGTGGCCTGGGATGTGGTCAATTTTGGAGTATGTTTCATGCACTGATGAGAAGAATGTGTATTCAGTTTTGTTGGGAAGAAATGTTGTGTAGATGTGTGTTAAATCCAGATTTTGAATGGTTAAGTTTAAATCTAAAATATCTTTGCTTAGGTTCTTTTTGGAGGAGCTATCCAGCACTGCTAAAGGGGTGTTAAAATCTCCAACTACTATGGAACTGGAGGAAATCAAATTGCTTATGTCTGTTAGAGTTTTTCTTATAAATTGAGGTGCATTGTGGTTGGGTGCATAAATATTAATAATTGAAATCTCGTCATATTTAGTATTACCTTTAACAAATACGAAGTGTCCATCTTTCTTTTTTCTTTCTTTCTTTCTTTTTTTTTTTTTTATTAAATCATAGCTGTGTGCATTAATGCAATCATAGGGCACCATACACTGGTTTTATAGACTGTTTGACATATTTTTATGACACTGGTTAACATGGCCTTCCTGGAATTTTCTTAGTTATTGTGTTAAGACATTTACATTTCACATATACCCTTTTAAGATGCACTGCAGGTGTAATCCCACCAATCACCTTGTCTCCGCTCACCTCCCCCCTCCCTCTTCTTCCTTTCCCCCTTCTCCTTATTCTTAGGTTATAACTGGGTTATAGCTTTCATGTGAAAGCCATAAATTAGTTTCATAGTAGGGCTGAGTACATTGGATGAAGTGTGCATCCTTATCCTTCCTTAGTTTAGTTGGTTTAAAACCTACTGTATCTACGAATAGGATTGCAGCACCTGCTTTTTTCTGCTTTCCATTTGCCTGGAGTATAGATGACCATCACTTTACCTTGAGTCTATATTTGTCTTTTAAGGTAAGGTGAGATTCTTGTATGCAGCAGATATCTGGTTTGCGTTTTTGTATCCAGTCAGCCAACCTGTGCCTCTTTAGAGGACAATTTAAACCATTCACATTAATTTAGAATACTGATAAGCCTTTCGAGAGTCCAGTGGACATTTTTAATCCTTTGTGACTGGGGAAGTTGGAATTAGATCAAAATTTTCTGGGCAGGTTTACTTTTGTGGTGGAGGATTATGCTGGTCTTTATGGAGGATAGGTCTGAGAATATCCTGGAGAGCTGGTTTAGTTATGGCAAAATTCTTCAACATGTGAATGTCATTAAAGTATTTAAGTTCTTCATCATAAATGAAACTCAGTTTAGCTTGGTACAGGATCCTGGGTTGTTTTAGGAGATTAAAAGTCGATGACCATCCTCTTCTATCTTGAAAGGTTTCACCAGAGAGATCTGCTGTTATTCTAATATTCTTCCTCTTGTAGGTAATCATTTTCTTTCATCTGGCTGATTTCAGAATTTTCTCCTTCATATTAACTTTATGAAATTGATTATGATGTGTCTAGGGGATGTCTTATTTGAGTTGAGTCATGGTGGAGTTCTGAAATTGTCTGCTATCTGAATTTCAGAACCTCTTGGCATGTCTGGAAAGTTCTCTTTCATAATCTCATGAAGAAGAGACTCTGTGCTTTTTGAAGCCACTTCATCGCTTTCTGGCATCCCTATAAGACGAATATTGGTTTTCTTCAAATTATTCCAGAGCTCTGGAGAGTGACCTGTTTTTGCCCTTTATTTCTCTCCCTCTTTGAGAGTTTGGGAGTGTTCGAAAGCTTTGTCTTTAATGTCAGAAATCCTTTCTTCTCCCTGCTCCATTCTGTTACTGAGGGATTCCACTGTGTTTCTTAGATCTTTGAGGGCTGCAACTTCTTGTCTCAGTGTGTCAAAATCTTTGGTCATTTGGTCTTTGAATTCGTTGAATTCTTGAGACATCTTTTAGGTTACTGCTTGGAATTCTAATTCGATCTTATTTGCTATTCAGATTCTGAATTGGATTTCTGGCAAGTCAGCTATTTGTTTGTGCATGGGATCTTGTGCTGTGTCTGCCCCATTGTTCCTTAGGGGAGTTGATGTTCATATTGAATATGATTATTCATATTGCCAGTGTTTTTCCATTGATTTTGCCTCATGATTGTTTTTCACCATTGCCTCTGGCCATCCTGAGAGTTGGGGGGCTGTCTCTCCAAGATTAGACCCTAGTGGGATCACTCTATTGTTGCTCAATCTTTGTCACGAGTGACCCTGTGTAGTTCCTATGGGACTGCCCCAGCCAGGGAGGTCTGGTTGTGGGAGCAGCTCCGGAGTGTGGCACACCTGGATCCAGCAACAGGGCGGGAGTGGTGCACATTGTTCTTGGAGTTCCTGGCACCTGGTGACTTTGCCACAGAGAGCCCAAGACTCTAACAGTCTCTGGCCAGGAGAAGGGCTCCACACTGAGGCAGGGAGGGCTCCAGAGGTCTCGTGGCTACCACAGTCCCTGGCCAGAGGAGCGGGACGGTGTGGAGGCAGGGAGGGTATGGGAGGGAGGATGCAGGGTTGAGCGGCTCCTGGAGTTCCTGGTCAGGGCATGCAGAGGATATGGAATGTGGGTCCGGGCGGCTATGGGTTGCGGGTCGTTGGTGGCGGTGTCACTCACATGGAGGTCCAGGCAGCTGTGGATTGTGGGTTGCGGATTGCAGGTCGTGAGCCATTCTCATAGAGGTCTGGGTGACTGTGGGTGTGGGGTGCGTGGTGCGAGGCTGTGCAGTTGTCGGTGGAGAGCCTGGTGGGAGAAGGGCTTGGCATGGCCCCCGGAGTCTCTTGCTGGGTGCGCACTTGGACGGGCAGACAGGGATGTTGGGCCCTACTCAAGGACTTGCTCCCTCAGTCTCATCAGTGGTTAGGCTTCTGGTTCATTGGGTAAGTGGGGAAGGGCGTACTGGAATTTCAGAATGGCAGGGAAGACCTTAGTTTGATATTTCTGCCTAGCAACAGAGTGTTCAGAGTCATGGTGAGTTCCTTCTGAGGAAGTAGTCCCCACTTCCCACAGCACTGACCCCCTGGGGTGAGGCAAGATGTCCACAGTTCACTGCTTGTCCGTAGAAAACCTGTAGGAGCAAATGAAGAGAGAAAAGAAAGGAGACAGAAAAACAAAGAAAAACCAGCTTTCTTGGGAGAGGGGATAGACATTCCTCCTTCCAGATGAGTTTTGTACCTGAAGCTTGGTTTCTTAGAGTCGCAGCTTGCCTTAGCTGAGGTGACCTGCAGTTATCATCTCTCTCTCTGCTGGGCTCCTAATCTTCAGCTTAATTGGTCTGTTTCTGGATATTGTCTTTCCTTTTGGACAGGAGCCTCCCTCGGAAGCTGCTCTCAGTTGGCTTTCTTGCCCGTCCCCCCCCCCCCCCACAATGGGTTTCTTTTTCATTGAATGTGAGCAGAATGCTTCATGGAAAGATAAATCAGTAATTTGTAACTTACATATAGAGGGAAGAATATTCAATAAACAACAGTGGAGTTCACAAGAAGGGCCCTAAGAGAAAAATTATAACTAAAACTATCTTTTTCAGTCTTGCTTCATCATAAAGATCACCTTAGCCATTGTTTGAAAATACACATTCCTGGGCTTCACCTCAGACTTCTTAATCAGAATTTTCAGTGGATTTCAGTATAGGGAATCACACCCTGTGATTTTTACGATCAGGCAAATTTTGGAAACACACGCTACTGCAGTGATTCTTAGAGTGTGGTCCCTGAACTAGCAGTAGTATTTTTACCTGGGAATTGTTAGAAATGCAAATTATCTGGCTGCACTCAAATCTATAGCATGAAAAACTCTGGGAAGTGAGCCCAGAAACTTGTGGTCTAATGAAAACTATAGGCGATTAAGATTGAGAACAGTTGTGCTCAATCATCCTCTGGCCCTAGAATGAATGAAAAGTTAGTTTTGATGGTTTATATATGGCAAATAGAAGAAATAAAGAAGAAATGAGAAGAAATGAACATAACTTCCTTGATCTCTGCACTCAGAAAGGAATGTTAACCCTCTGAAATCTCATGGAAATTTCTATAGCACTTTATATTACTTTTATACCTTCTTTTTTTGCTTTTCATCCCCTCTTTTCTCACTAAATTTTATACATCCTTCAAGTTTCAGTGTAAATTAGTGGTTTTCCAACTCTAAGGGAGAGATCACATTTTGAGAACACTGGCTACATGTTACCTTCTAGGTATTATCTCTAATCTGAAGCCTAGGCTAAGCCCCCTATTGGCTCTCATGCCAGCTATTATCTTTCACAGAATTAAGACAAAATAAATAAAATATTTATAGTGTTTTTCATTATATTACATCTTTCCTGAAATATAAGCTCCACGAGGGGAGATATTATTTCTCTTCTTTTGCTCACACTGGTAGTCCTAAAGCCAAGCGCAGCATATGTCAGAAAGAAGAAAGTTGTTGAATAAATGTTTGTTGAATGAGTGAATGAATGTCTTTATTTGCTTGTTTTTGCTTCTCATTAGAAATTCTCAACCAGGCTTTCTTACTCCCATATCTAGTTATACTCAAAGACTCTTTCCTGTCTATTCAGTGTTAAAGAGAGAAATAGCGGGAGACAGATAACTTTTGTGATCATGCCTAGTTACTTTTGGACAAATAACTATTTTTCCCATTTATCCTTTTGTGTGTATATTTGATTTTTACTCCAGGAATATTACTTTTCTCTGTATTAGTTTGTTATTCCATTATTTAAATCCCACAATTGTGGAGGCAGTATGGTAGCTAGATAGTGTATGTTTTAAGCAAGGGAGACTTTTGACAACTTCTTACCCTCCCAGTGTCTCTTCAGTGATTATTTGTAAATCTCATTAGATTTTCCACTGTGAAAACACTTGAATTTTAAGGTCCACAAAGCCAACTCATCGAGGTGGATGGTAAAACCCTTCTGAAAAGCACCTTACCAATTTATATCAAGTTCCATGAAAATAGATGAAATGTCTTTTGTAGGCCATGGCTGATAAAGCACACCTTTATTTCTATTTCCAGCCCACAATCCATTAAAATAATAGCAAAGAGATTAAAAAAGTAGGTCTAGGCTCAGCACATGTAGCACAATGACAACAACAAAAGACAAACATAGCTAGGCATTGTGGTGGGGGCCTGTAGTCCTAGCTACTTGGGAGGCTGAGGCAAGAGAATCGCTTAAGCCCAAGAGTTTGAGGTTGCTGTGAGCTGGGACACTACGGCACTCTACTCAGGGCAACATAGTGACCCTCTGTCTCTGGAAAAAAAAAAAAAAAAGAAAAGTAGGTCTAGAAGGATGAAGAAGGGAAGATAAAAATAAATAAAAGATAACTAAACAAGTCCTGATAGTCAGAAATTGAAAACGCCAGGGAATTTTGAAGATGGGAATGTGAATGAGGCTGAAAAGTTTTGATTGTAAAAAAGGAGCAGTTAGCCTCTTGAGGTTCTACTCTCTGTGTCATAATGTCATAATGTCAAGATGTCCAGCCAAAAAAATTTTAGGCTGTCTATGTAACATGGGAATTTACAGTGTCTATGCCAAGTTTGAAGCCAATTTGTCACATTGGTATTAACAAGGTTGTACTTAAGCTTCTGTTAGACATGTATTTGGAAAGGTCTATACCAAAATGTTTTTAATAGTTATCTACAGAGTGTTGGGAAGAACACATATAGTTTTAATTTCCCATTTTTCCCTATAGTCTTTTTTTTTTTCTAAAAGGAAAACATGAGCTCTATCTCTACTATCTTAAAGCATCTACTAATTTTTCTGTGACCCTACCCAGTCTTCATTTACATTTGAATATTTACTAGATAATATTCCTTTGGCTGCAGTTACCTGAAAACATAACTAATGGTGGCTTAACACATTTATTATTTGCTTAACAAGTGAAGAGGTTGCCCTTCTAGGTTTCGTGTGGAGATCCAATAATATCTTCATTGACCCAGGGTCTTTCTTTCTTCTATTCCATCATCTTTAGCATATTGTTTTTTTTTGCCTCATTCTTGTAAGATGGTTGCCACAGTTCCAAACATCACACCTTAACTTTAGAATTCCAATTAAGTAGTTAAGGGCATAGTTAAAAAAGAGATTTTCCTTTAACAGAAAGGAAAACACTTTCTTAGAAGGATCTATTGCCTTTAGAAGACTGCCCCTTATGTATCATTTTTCATTGAGTAAAACTGGGTTACATGGGTGAGGAAATAACAATAACAAAAGGGGCTCTGCGCTCATAGCTCAGTGAGTAGGGCACCATGCACATACACTGAAGGTGGTGGGTTTGAGCCTGGCCCAGGCTCAAAACAACAATGACACCTGCAACCAAAAAATGGGCAGGGATTGTGGTGGGCACCTGTAGTCCCAGCTACTTGGGAGGCTGAGGCAAAAGAATCACTTGAGCCCAAGAGTTTGAGGTTGCTGTGGGTAACATAGTGAGACTGTGTTTCAAAAAAAAAAAAAAAAAAAGCAACAACAAAAAAAAAAAAAATGAGGAAATAGGTCAATGGCACATCCATGGCTGCTGTGGACCAATTATGCTTCATCCTGAGCAGCTGGACACAGTGTCACCAGTAATCAAACTCAGACTGTTGGCAAGGAATTTGGAGGGAGGACTACCATAGAATGTGTTGAATATATTTGTTAATCTATTATGTTAGACTGTGCTATTACAACAAAACACCCGAGACTGGATAATTTATAAACAGTTGAAATTTATTTCTCTTAGTTCTAGAGGCTGGGAAGTCTAAGATTGAAGCACTGGCAGATTTGGTGTCCAGTGAAGGCTCTGGTCTCTGATTTTAAGATGATGCCTTGAATGCTGTGTCCTCACATGGCAGATGGGATGGAAGGGCAAAAGGGAAGGGAGGACACTCCTTTGAGCCTCTTTATAAAGGTGTTATCCCATTCATGAGTGCTCTACCCTCACAATTTACGCTAGAGGCTCTACCTCTTAATACTGTCACATTCTTTTTTTTTAAATTTTATTTTTTCCCCAAAGTCTCAAAAAATAGACAACTAATATTCATAAATAAAAGTAGAAGATAATTTCAAGAAACAGATCATGCCAAATCTCATAGACAATAGAAAAAGAAGAAATACTTCAAATTAATTCTACTTCATCTGGATATACCTGATATTAAATTGGAAAAATATATTATTATAAAGGAAAATTACAAACATATTTCACTTATAAATGGTGATTAAATTTTAGCATATACTTTTTGGGAAACACATTCAAACATAACATCTAGAATACAAAATGTTTTATTTTCTACAATTTAACCTTAGCATTATTTTATATACATTTTTGCACAAACCATCATTCTTTACTTTTATCTTTTTTTAATAACTGTGTCATGTTATTCTGTTATAATCTACCAAGCCTGTTATCTGATATTGAATCATTTTTATGTTAATTTCATGCCATCTAGATATTGCCATATTATATATTTTTGTGCCCACACACATATATTTTTCTTTCTTTTATTATCTTAGACTAAATTACCAAATGTGAGATTAAACCCAAGTGGATGCTTTCTGAAAAGTGTCAGTTTTAATGTGTAAGTGTGTCAGTAAAGATTTGTTGTCATTTATAAAAAATATTTTTGGGAGTTAGCATATATTAAGTACCTCCTTGAAAGGTATGTGATGTTAAATATTTGCTAATAGAATTAAAGTAACTTTCTTTGCCATTTAGACTTTCAGTTATTGAAGAGAGAAAATCCTTTGTATAAAAACAATAATGCATAAAATTTTAATCAATGGCTGGAGAGTTCTTCCCCCTCTTCCAGGTACAACCTCATTATGGTAGGTAATCAGCTAATATTGTTGCTTGACTTTCATTCAGAAAATACTATTTTGTTTATTTTCATAACTGATCTCATATATTAAGAAACAGACTGGAAAGTATGGCTTTTGTATTAGAACCCAGTGGGAAAACTGGTAGAATGAATGCTTTCTTTCTTACTTATTCTTTCATTTTCCTCTTAGCAGAGAGAGAAAAAAAAACCCTACCCTGGCAGCTGTTTTCTTTTCTTGATTTGGAAAAAATTATTGCTCAATAGATTGGAACATAGTGAGAAACTTTGTTAGTGTCTGGCTATTTCCTGAATAGGATATGGAAACATATTTTCTAGCATAATGGTATGTCATTGCAAATATCAATTCCTCTTTTACTTCAGAATCCTAGGTTTTTTTAATGCATATTTGTGGCTGAGATGCCAGTGAGGAAATGCTGTTCTGTTTTTCTTTATAGTCTCACATTTAAGTAATGAGAGTCTTAATGAAAGAATTTTTACTGTACCTTGTCATCTTCTTGTATTTAAAAGGACAAGTAGGGTTTGGCTAGGACTTCAGAACTGAAAAATTGCTGACCTCTATTGTTTCTAAAAGAAAGACTAGCTGGTAATTCACTATCTTCAATAAAAGCAAAATCAGCAGCTGTTACACACGGACACATCAGTTTGTTTGCTGGGATCACGTAGACATTGGGAGGAAGAGCTCAGAATTTTATACAGTTTCTAATTATCAGAGGTCTAGCCTTGCTTAAGGAAAGAATGAAAAATAAAAACTTCTAGATGGATGAATTTGGTCTTCATTTACCCTAAGTCATTGAATAAGATCTATATTGCTTTAAATTAATTTTTTCAAGAAGGCCTATAAAGAAGGTAGAAATATATGTTGAAATAAAAATGAATACCTGTATCTGTTTTGATATAATTAGAAATGTTAAATTGGCTTTCTCTTCATTTCTTCTAAAAAATGGGATGTTGTTTATATTTAGGTGAATGCAAACAAATGTGTCCCTGCTTTGTGAGAATCATTACAAAAAATTCCAAAGATATATGAAATTTTTTTCTGCCTTTAAGGAGTTTAAAATTTAATAGAAATTTGGATAAATAGAAGGCATTCAAGTCAGAAAGGACAGTTTGTAACTTGGTACAAACTTAGTGCTTTATTTAAAATAAAACTTGTATGAAAGATCAGGAAAAAGAACAATATTCGAATTGTCCGTTTCTCTGAATTTCAGTTTTGCACCTCTGTACTTGTATGTTAATCTCTCTATCTAACATCTCCACTTAAGTGTCTCATGAGCTTCTTAATTTTTAACATGTCCATAATAGGAGTCTGTACTCTAACTCTCCTCAACTGTCTTCTCCAAATTTTCCCAATTTCTTTTTTTTTTTTAAATTTCAAATTTTCCCAATTTCAGTAAATGGCTTAACCAATGTTCCAACTGCTCGCACCAAAAACAAACAAACAAACAAACAAACAAACAGGAACATGCTTAATTTCATGCATTCCCTTATGACCTATCTCCCATCAAGTCCTGTAGTTTGCATCTCCAGAATTTATTCTCACATCTCTTTCCCTCCATCATAACTACTGTACTCCCAGCCACTACCATCTCTTGCTTTGGCTGATGTGGAGGCTCCTTATGGCTTTATGCTTTCATTTTCCACTATAGAGTGTGTTCTTGACCCTGCAGCCAAAGCGATCTCTTAAAAATGTAAATCATTACATCACTTAGTACTCAAAACACACTGCAGTGGTTTTTCCCACTGAACCAAGACTAAAATCTAAATTACTTAATGTGGTCCCTGAAGCCTCATCTCAATGGTTCTACCCACATCTCTGCCTTACTTTGAAACTTCATTCTTTCCTTTGCTCACCATATTCCTGCCACCTTAGCTTCTGTTGGTTCCTAGAAAATTCCAAGCCATTTGTATTCAGAAGCTTTCCATTTATTTTGCATTGGGCATGTTCCAGTTCTATTTTCTTTTGGCCCCAGGCATGGGACTCATTCTGTCAAGGCTTTGTCAGTAGCTGGATAATATAAAAGAGGATGTATTAATTTTCTACTGCTGCAATAACAAATTACACACACTTCACAGGCTTAAAATAACATAAATTTATTATCTTACAATAATGGAGGTTAGAAGTCCAAGATGGGTTTTACAGGCTAAAATCAAGCTCTAAAAGCAGAGATGTGCTGCTTCTAGAAACTTCAAGGAAACTGTTTCCTTGCCTTTCTCAGATTCTAGAGGCCTCTTGCATTCCCTAGCTCCTGGCCCTTACCTTCATCTCCAGGTGCATCGCTCCACCCTCTGCTTCTGCTGTTATCACTTCTCTCCTCTGACGTGTGTCCTCTTCTTACAAGGATCCTTGTGATTATCTGAGCCTGCCCAGAAAATTCAGAATAATCACCCTGTCTGAAGATTTTTAACTCAATTGTAACACATAGTCCCTTTTGCCATGAAGAACATATTCCTAGGTTCTGGGGCTTAGGACATAAACATCTTTGGGGAAGCCATTAACCAGCCTACCACTGAAGATTTGCTGAGTTCTCGTCCCTTGGCACAGCTCTGCCTACAGTCAGAGAAATGGATTTTGGTCCTGAAACGTGCAAATGCCATCTGGATTACTTAAACTCTGATGTGCTAAACTCGATTAAGTCTGATTAATGAGATGGATGAGAAATCCAGTCCCCATCACTCAACAAATATTAACTGAGTATCTGCTATATGTGTCCCTATGTAGTACTTTTTTTTAGCTATATTTCACCCCTACTTTTTGACCCATAAGGAAATTCAGTTTCATTCAGATGATTTTTCATCCTGTCTTATCTTCACAGAAGTTATCAGGAATGCTGGTTCCTTATGTTGTTTATCATCTGACTGTGGCAAATATTTTAGGGCCCATGCTTATTCATTTCTTACATGTGAGTGTTGCCCTGTGAGTGAGCAGCCACACAGACAATAGTGAAGACATACGTAATCAAACCACTGGGACCAATCACATGTACAGGTCCCGACATGTGTGGTGCTCAAGATGGTGATAATTCCCTTCCAGTTTATGTTAAGGACAAAAATACAGCTCAACTAGAAAAATGATGAGAAGGCTGGGAATATTTCTGGAAAGTAATTTTTGTATTTCAGCAAAATCAAGTGCTACATTTCCTTTCGTCTTTAAAACCCATTGCTTGCATGATGGTTTGCCAACCTGTCACAGCCAGTGGGGATGAAACACCACAAAGGCATGAAGTCTGTTTCATTATTAGAAGCTCCTTTTGCCAAATACCACACCTTTTCCTCATCATGCCTCGATTCTTCATTATTCAGTGAAGAATCTAAATACTAGAAAACAGTACTCATCCAGGTTATCTACCTATTTTTTTCGACTCTTTTGGTCAAAATTATAAAGTCATGAGTTGAAAATAACCCTGGAGCATCCCTTCATCCCTTCCTCCTTTTTAATTTCTTAAAAATGTCTCCCTTTTACATTTACTCTCTTTGTCTTTTATTTTGAATAGTTTCTTATTGCAAAAACTCTCAAGGCAAAAATAATGCCCATTCTTCAGAAGTGATTCATATTTCAGTGCATTCCTAGAAAGAGGCATTTATTTTTTCTTACTCTTCTGTCTAACCCTGGTTAATTTATAGTAGATTATTTGGCTTTGCCATAGCCAGGGAAACCCTGAGAATTGGGTAGGACATTTAATGTATTTAAGACAGAGAGAGAGTGAGTGAGCGAGAGAACAAGGCACAAATAGAAGGATTTTTTTATACGCTGCTTTTATTCATTGCTATTTCTGAGTATATCCATACAGCTGTATACGATATGACCTCTGCTTGCTACCATTAATTTCTTGTCAATGATATTTTTGTTAGCTATTCAATATATCCTATATTCTCTTTGGACTCTATGTTGTCAAAGTACCTGACTACGTGTATTTAAATATATATATATATATATATATATATATATATATATATATACACACACACACATATATCCTTGTTTTTCATGGCTTCCTGCTTATAAGCTTGCTATTTCTTGTGTTTGTAATATTCCTATTCTCCATGGCCACTGAGCAAATTCCTGTGTATTCTTCAAGACTTAACATAGAAGTCATTTAAAAAATGAGCCTATATTTCCCTTCCACTTCCATGTAAGCAGAGTTAGTAATTCTTTCTTCTGCTTTTTAATTATCATCCCATGGAGCTGATTATTTTTGCCTGTCTTCCCTTTGGATTGAGAGGGTGTCCTTGAGGAAGAGGTTCTATCCTATTCAAGCAGGTTCTTGACAAGAAAGAAGTAGGCTTAATGAATGGTGAAGAAGGGGAACGGGTACATAACTCTGGTTTCTACATTACTTGGAGCCAAGATCTTCAGAAAAATACAAGCATCAAAAAAAGATAGACTTATGAAGAAAAGCAATTAGGAAATAATTAGACACATTTAAAAAAGATGGCCAATCATAGGAGTTAGGTGAAAAAATAATTTCCTGTGTGATTCCAAATTAACCAAACCATAAAATAAATCAGATAGGTTCTAGTGTTTGCTTTGTCATTAAGTAGTTATGTGATTTTGACAAAATAAAAATTAGGGAGTCAAATTAAGGCTCTGCTAGGTGAGAATCCCATTCACCAGACCATTTCCTGAACTTCTGGTAAACTGATGAGAATCCCATTCACCAGACCATTTCCTGAACTTTTGGTAAACTGAACTGTACTCAGATTGCTGTCCTTCCAGAGAGTAGACAGGAACAGTGGTTTACAAGTGCACTTTAAATTCCCTAATGATCCGATGTTAGGAAGGGGAGGGGACACGGGATGTCGCCAGGTTGAGCAAAACAAATACTTAATGTTACTATGAGATCTTAGTGGGGGAGAATACTCTCTGGAGGACCTTTAGGCTAGTGTGTAAAATAGTGAGTGTATGAAATCAATCTGTTGCCAGTTCTTTGAGAAGCAGCTCTTGTGGAATGACAATGGAAGAGAAGTTAACTTACTGTGTAGATAAAAGCCCAAAGCCAGCAGGGATGCGTTTAGTAACAACTCACGTTGCAGTGACAGCCATACAAAGACACCTGGCCAAAGATTTATTGACATGTCCACGTTATGGGAAGTAGATGGTGATAACGAATCTGGAAAGAGATTTAGTATTGGAGATGAGAATTTTCCCTAAGCATGAAGATAACAAAAGGGTGAGACAAAGAAAGGCTGTTTCTTGATCTGTTCAGTTGCTTTAGCTATGGAAAGTTCTATCTTATTGTGAAAGGAGTGTGTAAGAAATCAAGAGCCTCAGGCTATAGAAAAGGGCAGGAGCATATATCATTGGAATTTCTTGAAGTTTGTGGTCATAAATATCATGGGGCAAGAAGCAACTTAGAAAAGAGCCTGATGGTGTAAGTTATCTATCATGATGAAAGGACACAAATAAAGGTTTTCCTTTTAGTCAGTCAACAGCAAATACATACCATCTCTCCTAATGAATATGTTCCAGTGGCAGACTGTCCTATTTGAGAGCCTTTTGTTCAAGGCCAAATTCTGGAGTCCTGGTACATATATATCATTATTAACTAATTGATTACACAAATGTTTCTAGACTGTAGAAAATATGCTTCTGGAGGTCTTGGGCCAAAAGGAGTGCTTACCGATGTAGTGTGACATGATAAGAAAAATATATTCTCTGCCCTGTTTCCTGGCATCCAGCTCCTAAAACCCTTGGAATCTCTGAAGGGACATGTCATTTTGTATCTAAAAAGATTATTGATGGTTGTGGGTGCCTAGACAGCCTCAGGATGGGGGCTTGTTGCCAGGATAGCCAACCCCGTAATTAGAGCATTGTAATTTTTCACTCTTCCCTCTATCTTCTGATGAGGGGAGAGGGATTGGAGGTTGAGCCAGTCACTGCTGGGCAGTGGTTTAATCAATCATGCCTATATAAGGAAGCCTCCATCAGAATCCATAGAGAGTAGAGTCAGAGAGCTTCTGGGTGAGGGAGCAGGTGGAGGTACTGGGAGGGTAGAGCACCTGGACAGGGCCTGGAAGCTCTGCATTCTTTCCCCTGCACCTTGCCCCACACATCTGTTTCATCTGGTTGTTCCTGGGTTGTATCCTTTTACGATGAACTAGTAATCTAGTCGGTAAACTGTTTCCTGAGTTCTGTTAGCCATTCTAGCAAATTACTGAACTTGAGGAGGGTGGGTCATAGCTGCTTGGTTGGAAGCACAGGTGACAACCAGAACTTTGAAGAATTGGCATCTGAGATGGAAAGATGACACGGTTTTGTGAGACTAAGCTCTTTAACCTGTGGGATCTGATACTATTAATAATTCCAGGTAAATAGTTTCACAATTGAATTGAATTTTGAGACTCTCAGCTGGTATAAGAGTATTGGTTGGTGTGGGACACCCCCTCCCCACCACATTTGGTGGCCAGAAGTAATGATGTGAATATAGAGGAAAACGGTTTACTTTTGCTTTACAGATAAACAGAAGCCCGAATATGATTGGTGTACAAGTAGTTTAAGAAAATCAGTAGAGACAAGATATGCAGAGAAGATTACAAATGAGGGAGAAGTGACAATGCAGGCCCACATTTGCTGTAGGCAAACATGGTAACTATAGAGGCTAATCCAGTAGGTTGGAATTTAGGCATTCCTCACTGGTTCCCTGTGCAGCATTGTGTACCTTCCATTGTTCATCCAGTCAGGATCAAGTATCTTGTAGTACTGAGCTTCGTTTTAGCATCCAGCTATCTTTCCCATTTCACCCATTTGTTGACTGAAATTCCTCTGACAGGGTACAATACCTCAATTACTATATAACTTCAGAACAGACTTTTCAACTAAATTCCCTCTGCCCCCAAGATTAAGGTTTGTCTATGTATGTATAGATAAACTTGTTATTTTGTTGCTATTTTTACTTCCAATAACCTCCTAGTTTATCAGCCATATTGCTCCTGAGATTTTCTTTGGTGTGTATGCATGTGTGTGTGTGTGTGTGTATGCATATATATGTATATCAGAGCTTAGGGATTTCTAGGAATCACTCTTGTTAAGACAGAGAAGTAAATTCACCTCAGGGTCCTTTTGTAGAATGTGTGTTTATTAATTCTTTCCTAGGAATACACTTAACTATGTTTCTATTTTGTATAATAATTAAAGGTTATCAACTTATGTGTGTTACTTGGACTATAGGTCTTTAAATATTACCATTAGAAGTTATTTTTAAGCATGATTTATTTAATAAGCATTTGGATTTTTTTCACTGGGAGCTCAAATACATGATTTTGAAGTCATTCCACAAGCCCCAGTTCTGCAAAGATGGTTAGGTGTATACACAAGTGGGTTGTGTTATAGAGAGGAACCAAAGTCTTGGGGAGCCAAAGTTTTTATTTTATTTTTTAATACATTTTTATTTTATTTTTTTTTATAATGACCAGTGAGCCTGTCTACCATTTGGTTTGGAAGGAGATACTATCTCTGATAGTTTTACAACTAGGCTGTTAATTTTACAAACATTGAAAAGGTAGTTTAGCTTAAGCCTTTGCCATCAAACTGTGCAAAGACACGAGAGATTCACGGAGCATCCCAATATGATTGGGATCCTTAACATTCACTATCCTTAACATTTCTATTATTAATTCTAATTATAACTCAGTGTTATAAGATGCTTATTCAGTAAAATAAGTATTTCACCTTAAGCAATTGGAGATATCTTCTCATTTGAGTTTTCACGACAACTTGAGATTTTAGTTTAGAACTGATTGAATTCTTATTGGTAACCCTCATTGCCACAGTGGCAAAATCAGTGACACCCTCCACTTAGGGTGATCTCACAGCTCATGTACACCAAATTCAAATCTCATATTATACAATTCTTAGACCTTCTTAAGGTCCCATGCATGTGGCTGTATCACTTGGTTAGATTTTGTATTCTTTTGACTTATAAGAAATGTGAATGTTTTCCTGTCTATATCTAAGGGACCTTTGAACTTGAGGGAATCTTACATTTTCTCCCTCATATATATCCTACATGGTTGAGTCACATAATTCTGGACAATAAATAATATCTGACATTTAGGGTTCCATTATAGTTCTTTTTTATCTACTGTCATATTTTCTAAGGCTATTTGGCTGACAGTAATAAAATAAATTTGTTTTCAGAGGCTATAGAACTATAAACTTCAGGAAATAACTTCTTTTTAAGTATCTTAGTAAGTTTGCATAAATAGAAATAATATACAGTGATTTTATTTTCTTTATGTGAGTGACAGCTTTTCTCTCCCATCTTTCACGAGAATATAAATCTAAAGTATAAAATATAGTCAAAAACTTCACTGAATGCTGGATTTTATTCTCCCTTTCATCTTTTACCAGATTTTTGGTAGGTAACATGTGAGATTTGTTATTTATGGTTTCACAAACTCCTTGGTTTCATTGATGGGTGTCTCTAAATCACTTACTACTACCTGCAGTTATAATAAATCTAAAAGGAACTTCTTTATCAGAGCTGCCATATATTGCTGTGAAATATAGCTTGAGGTTGATAGCACCTATTGTCTTTACACAGAATAAAATATTTAAGCAAAAGAAAAAGAATCAGTGAGAAGTAAGTCTCCCTCCTGAAATTCCTCTGACAGGATACAATGCCTTAATTGCTGTATAACTTCCGAAAAGACTGTATACTTTACCACTTAGGAAAAACGTTTTCAACTGAATTGCTTTCTGTCACCTGGGGTAGAGTGGTATGCAATAATAGCTCACCGCAACCTTGAACTCCTGGGATCAAGTGATTGGTCCTCCAACATCTGCCTCCTCCGTAGCTGGGACTGTAAGTGTGTAACACCATGCCAAGCTATATATATATATTTTTTCCATTTTTTGTAGAGACCTGGGGTCTTGGTATGTTCATTAGGCAGGTCTCAAATTCCTGGCCTCAAGTGATCCTGCTGCCTCAGCCTCCCAAAGTGCTGGGATTACAGGTGTGAGCTGTGGTGGCTGGCCCTCTGTTTTCTTTTCTTTTCTTATTTTTCTAATTTAAGATTAATATGAGGACACAGACCATCAGGTTATATTGTTTGCATTTGTCTGGCCAATACCAAGTTTTAGTTGAGCCCTTTACCTAGGGCTTGTGCTGTTTACCCTTATATTGTGCCCATTAAGTAAGAGCTTAGTAATTTCTCTCCCTCCTTTCCTTACACTTGAATTTAATTGTGTTTTGCTTTTGTGGGCATATCATTGTTTTTGTATTGGTTTCAAATTAGTATTTAGTACATTGGATCCTTGTTTTTCCATTCCTATGTTACTTTCCTAAGAAGAATTTTCTTTAACTCCATCCTGGATAATACAAAAGATGGAAATTTACCATCTGTTTACAGCTGAATCATATTCAATGGTATACATATACTGCATATTATTAATACATTCATGTGTCAAAGGGCATTTGTTTCTATATTTTTGTAATTGTAAATTGGGTTGCTGCTAAACATTTGAGTGCATACGTCCTTATGATAAAATGACTTTTTTTCTTTTGGGTAGATAACTAGTAATGGGATGGTAGGATCAAATGAAAGGTTTATTTTTACTTCTTTCCACAAAGGTTGTACTACTTAAGTTAAAAAGTTTCTGTTCAGCTAAGATCACAACCAACAAAGCAAGGAGACAACCTTCAGAATGAGAGAAGATATTTGCATGCAGGCTAATAACTAGAATCCACAAAGAACTCAAGAAAATCAAGAACACAGAGCAAACAACTCCATTAAAATCTGGGCAAGAGACATGAACAGAATCTTTTCTCCTGAGGACAGATGAATGACCAACAAACTCATAAAAATTGCTTATCATCTCTAATTACTAGAGAAATACAAATCAAAATCACTTTGAAATGTCACCTAACCCCAGTGAGAATGGTCCACATCACAAGCTCCCAAATCAGGGAACCCGCCTGCACTGTTGGTGAGACTTCATACTGGTTCAGCCTCTATGGAAAGAAGTATGGAGAGTTCTCCTTCATTCCTAAAGTGTAGTTCTAATGGATATAGGCTTCTGGGTTGATTTTTTTTTAAATTTGAAAAATATACTAGTTTCTTCTGGCTTGCATGGTTTATGATACAAAAAAATCTACTGTCATTAAATTGAACCATTGAAGAATTTTATGAAGCTTGGTAGCAATTCTGTGTGTCCAAGGTATGAAGAGATTCATGAAAGTGATATCTAATCAGAAGCTAAGAATAATTTATGGTGACACATTCTCTAGCCAGATCTGATTCTTGATGATTTGATAAAGACCTGCCTGATATCATTTTAGTGGCATCCAGAATATTGGGAACATTGGAGAACTCTTGCAGGTGAGGCAAAGATAAGGATATTCATAATACTTTTACCAGGGAGTAGTTGAACCGTAGAGTAAATACAACAAAACCATAGAAATTATGTCAGAAGAGGTAAATGTTATGAAAACATGCCTTGAAATTTCTCTGGAAAGGCTGATCAAAAGACATGCCAACTTCATGGGTCATTTTAAGTCAGTGAAATTAGGACTCAGAAACTTAAAATCCGTGGAATCTTCAAGGGGGATGTGATCATGGGAATATATAATAAAATCAACATTGCTTAAGGTCCGCATTGACAAACTGATTGTGGTATAAAAGGATTTTTGAGAGAGGGTGTTTCCAAAGTGAGGATTTGAGCCAAGAAATGTGATAATTTCACAAGAAGAAGCCAAGATCCATCATCGGCACATCCGTTACAAAGATAAAATGAGATTTTCTTCCCCTTCAAGGTTTCTCTGTATCACAATATGTAGAACAGAAAAACATTAAAAATCAAGTACTTCAAAATAGCTAAGAGTAAATTTTAAATATCTTACTTCAAAAAATAAGTAAGTGAAGTGATGGCTATGTTAATCAGTTTGATTTAAGCATTCCAAATCATATATCAAATCATCATATTATACCGCATAAATGTAAACAGTTATGATTTTAATTAAAAATTGAAAAAGAATTATAATTTTCAAAATAAGTTTTGGGAGAGAAAACTGGACTATGTTTTAACAACTTTGCTTCATATATTCAAAATTGACCCGGTGAGTTCTAGTTTGAATATGTTGTCCAGCAGTTTCTACCAGTGGATATTGCAGTTGAGGGGAAGAAGAATAGCTGCTTTTCATGACAGCAGTACTTTGAGTATTTATGACTATTTTATTCAAGAGTGGAAAGAGTAGAAAACAATCACATTTATTGTCCAAAATATAGAGAATTAAAATGTTTCAATTACAAGATGAAATTGGATAAAGCTTTTTAGTGTTACCTTCTTCAACTAAAAATTGTTAGAAGCTATCAGGACCTGTTCTCAGATTTTTTGAGACATCTTAATTCTAGGAGTGACATATGTGATTTCTTAACCAGCCAAAACAGATGGATAAAATTTAGCAGTGGCTCCAACTTCTCTTTTACTGAAAAATGAATGCTAAATTCTACAGTTTTTTTGTGCCCTCATTGGCACACCAATTTTGATATACCATATATACTATGACTGGGTTAGAGAGCAAGAACACAAAAATGTTGTATTGTGAAGACACTCTTCTTGAGTACAGCACTTTGAGATATAGTCAAATCATTTATAAATGAGTTAATGATATCTGGCCATTCCTGCTACGAAGAGTGAAGAGGAGGAGAGGGTGTTGAGAAATGTAGCCCTGGATTCTCTCAGCAATGTATCTTGGATACAGCCTTGAAAGTAGTGCTTTGTATACATGGCAAACATGTCCCTATTTTTTTTTTTTTTTAGACAATCACATTATTAATATTGCTCTCCCAACATCCATTTATTTTCCTTGGCTTTATGTTTGGCAACAGTAACTACTCTTTACAAGGTTTCTGTAGGACCCATAGTTTTTGGAGAGATTCATTGTTCACCATCTGTACAGAGAATTACAATGGACAGTTTTCTAAGAGTTTTTTTTAAGCTTTGTGATTAAATTCTGGCTAACAGAAATTAGTAGAAAAACAAATTTTATTCTTTAATACTCAAAAAAATTTCTGAGCACTATGGTAGATTCAAATAATGCTTATGTAGTTAAAGATCAAACAAACATTAACAGCAATAATAAGACTAATACAAATAACAACAGGATATTTTTTTATTATTTTTATTTTTATTTTTAATAAATTACAGCTGTGTACATTGATAGGATCATGGGGCATCATACACTAGTTTCACAGACCAGTTGACACATTTACATCACACTGGCTAACATAGCCTTCCTGGCAATTTCACAGTTATTGTGTTAAGACATTTACATTCCACATTTACTAAGTTTCCCACATACACTTGTAAGATGCACTGCAAGGGTATTCTCACCAATCCCTCTCCCTGCCCCCACCTCCCCTCTCCCTCCTCCCCTTTTCCCCCTTCCCCCTATTCCTAGGTTGCAATTGGGTTATAGCATTCATGTGAAAGCCCTAAATTAGTTTCATAGTAGGGGTGAGTACATTGGATACTTTTTCTTCCATTTTTGAGATACTTTACTGAGAAGAATATGTTCCAGCTCCATCCATGTAAACATGAAAGAGGTAAAGTCTCCATCTTTCTTTAAGGCTGCAAAATATTCCATGGTGTACATATACCATAATTTATTAATCCATTCATGGATTTATGGGCACTTGGTTTTTTTCCATGACTTAGCAATTGTGAATAGGGCTGCAATAAATATTCTGGTACAAATATCTTTGTTATGACATGATTTTTGGTCTTCCGGGTATATGCCCAGTAGAGGAATTATAGATTAAATGGTAGGTCTATTTTTAGAACTTTAAGTGTTCTCCATATATCTTTCCAAAAGGAATGTATTAATTTACTTTCCCACGAGCAGTTATTTCACAGCAATAACTGTGAAATTGCCAGGAAGGCTATGTTAACCAGTGTGATGTAAATGTGTCAACCAGTCTGTGAAACTAGTATGGTGCCCCATGATCATATCAATGTACACAGCTATAATTTAATAAAAATAAAAATAATAAAAAAATCCTGTTGTTGTTTGTATTAGTCTTATTATTGCTGTTCCCTTTTCTCCACATCCACGCCAACATTTCTGGTCTTGGGATTTTGTGATATAGGCTAGTCTCACTGGAGTTAGATGATATCTCAAAGTAGTTTTGATTTGCATTTCTCTGATGATTAAAGATGATGAGCATTTTTTCATAT
>CAUYPK010080072.1:0-33289 GCA_963574355.1 Loris lydekkerianus | reverse complement strand
TACAAATATCTTTGTTATGATGTGATTTTTGGTCTTCTGGGTATATGCCTAGTAGAGGAATTATAGAATTGAATGGCAGATCTATTTTTAGATCTCTAAGTGTTCTTCAAACATCTTTCCAAAAGGAATGTATTAATTTGCATTGCCACCAGCAGCGTAGAAGTGTTCCCTTTCTCCACATCCATGCCAACATCTCTGGTCTTGGGATTTTGTGATATGGGCTAATCTTACTGGAGTTAGATGATATCTGAAAGTAGTTTTGATTTGCATTTCTCTGATGATTAAAGATGATTAGCATTTTTTTCATATGTCTGTAGGCCGTGCACCTGTCTTCTTCAGAGAAGTTTCTCTTCAAGTCCCTTGCCCCCAGCCTGTGATGGGATTACTTGTTCTTTTCGTGCTTATATATTTGAGTTCTCTGTGGGTTCTGGTCATTAAATATTTATTGGAGACATAACTTGCAAATATCTTCTCCCATTCTGAGGGCTGTTTGCTTGCTTTACTTACTGTGTTCTTGGCTATGCAGAAGATTTTTAGTTTGATCAGGTCCCAGTAGTGTATTTTTGAAGCTGCTCCAATTGTCCCAGACTGATTTCTTCAAGAATTTTCCTTGCGCTCTCTTCTAGTCTTTTTATAGTTTCATGTCTTAGGTTTAAATCTTTAATTCAGTGAGAGTCTATCTTAGTTAATGGTGAAAGGTGTGGGTCCAGTTTCAGTCTTCTACAGCTTGCCAGCCAATTCACCCAGCACCATTTGTTAAAAAGGGAATCTTTCCCCCACTGAATGTTTTTAATTGGCTTGTCAAAGATCAAATAATGGTAAGTAGCTGATTCATCTCTTGGTTCTCTATTCTGTTTCAGACATCTACTTCTCTGTTTTTGTGCCAGTGCCATGCTGTTTTGATCACTATCAATTTATAGTATAGTCTGAGGTGTGGTAGTGTAATTCCTCCTGCTTTGATTTTATTTCTGAGTGATGTTTTGGCTATTTGAGTTTTTTCTGATTCCATATAAAATGAAGTATTATTTTTTTAAGATCTTTAATGTATGACAGTGGAGCTTTAATAGGGATTGCATTAAAATTATATATCGCTTTTGGTAGTATGGACATTTTAACAATGTTGATTCTTCCCAGCCATGAGCATGGTATGTTTTTCTATTTGTTAACATTTTCAGCTATTTCTTTTCTTAGAGTTTCATAGTTCTCTTTATAGAGATATTTCATGTCCTTTGTTAAATAAAGTCCCAAATATATCATCTTCTTTGGCACTACTGTGAATGGAATAGAGTCCTTGACTGTTTTTTCAGCTTGACTATTGTTGGTATACATAAAGGCTACTGATTTATGAATGTTGATTTTGTAATCTGAGACACTGCTGTATTCCTTGATCACTTCTAAGTTTTGTAGTAGAATCCCTGAAACTTAGTAAATGTATAATATAAATGTCTTAACATCATAACTAAGAAAATGCCAGGAAGGCTATGTTAACCAGTGTGATGAAAATACAGCAAATGGTATATAAAACCAGTGTATGGTGCCCCGTGATTGCATTAATGTACACGGCTATGATTTAATAAAAAATAAACAGACAAACAAAAAACAAACAAAAAAAGGAGCATCAAAATAGTCCTGGATGAGGGCAGAAGAGTGTCCTGCAAACTATAACAACAGCAAAAACCCCAGGAGCCTTTGAAGCTGGAAGCCTGTGCCAAATGCAGGAATCCAGGGTGGGAACTGGAGGTCTTGCATCCTGCTGCTCCCAGGCAACAAGCCCCAGCAGGCTGGGTGCATACTTAGGAGTCTTGTTCTTACAAGTCAAGGTTTATGGATCCTTTTCCCAAACTGGGCCTTTAGGAAACACTCCAGCTGCTAGTCCTAGAAGCAAGGCCAGGTAATTAGTTAACCTAAAAAGGTAGATCTAAGTAAGGGCAGCTGAAGCATGAAGGAAATGTGAAGCCAGAAAAGGGGCAGCATCATCCAAGTTATCCACCCCACCTATTCCTTAGGGCTCCACTTTCTCCTCCCTGCCTCCCCTGCTCACAGCCTCCAAGTATCTCAACCTGTCCAGGCTGAAAGTCATTGGTGGAGCATCTGCAACCTTACCTAGACTCTTCCAGGAGGCGATGTTGGTGCTCTGCCCACACCCTCTCAGATTCCTTCTTACTGTTTTTGTGTGTTCCTTGGTTGGGATTACTTTGAGATGACACTTACACTCTAGAGTCCCCTTATGGGATCTGGCAGGAACCACCCTATCTGGGACTTTTATCTTAGACTGTACCTGTTATGAGTTGAACTGTGTCTCCCCAAGAAGACATCCCCATTTCCACAGAATGGGACTTATTTGGAAACAGAACCATTGCAGATTCAGTCGGTTAGGATGGTAGGCCATTAACCCTGCCATATGACTGGTTTTGTTATAAGAAAAGAGGAATTTGACTGGGCATGGTGGCTCATGCCTGTAATCCTAGCGTTGGGAGGCCAAGGCAGGAGAATCACTTGAGGCCCAGAGTTTGAGACTAGCTTGGGCAACATAGCAAGGCCCCATCTCTACAAAAACTTTTCAAAAAGAATTATCCAGGCATGGTGGCACATACCTGTAGTCCTAGCTATTTGGGAGGCTGAGGTTGGAGGATGGCTTGAGCCCAGGAGTCTGGAAACTATGATTGTGCTACTGCACTCTAGCCTGGGTAACAGAGTGAGACCCCATGTCCAAAAAAGAAAAGAAATAGGGAGTTTAAATACAGAAATAGAGACACACAGGACGCTGGCCCTGTGAGGACCAAGGCAGGGATTATAGTTACAGGCATTACTGGAGCTGCCACAAGAAGCTGGAAGAGGTAAGGAAGGATCCCCCCCTCCCCAGGAGACTTTAGTGGGAGCATGGCCCAGCCAACACCTTGATCTTGACCTTCTAGGCTTCAGAACCATGAGATAATAAATTTTGGTCGTTTCAAGCCGCACTGGCTCTGTGGTAACTTCGTTTCAACAGCCCGAGGAAACTCAGGTAGCCCCTCTGGTTCAGCCTCTCTTTTCTTGGCCTGCTTCCTCTGCTTCCTTTTCTGGTCCCCTGGAAGCACTTTTTCAATAAATGACTTGCCCACAACCCCTGAGCTGAAGATGAGTGAGTGTTGGTTACTAACCTCACATTCTTTCTTCCTACAAGTACTGGAGCTCTGAGGAGCGGGAGGAGCCAGATCTCAAGAGGCAAATGGGCTGCAGAGACTGAGGAAGCCACAGGCACAGGGCAAAGGCCCCATAAAGCCATGAGTCAACCCGAAAGGGGAAAAGGCCTGGCAAGGTGATAGAGTTTTAGAAGAGAAGTTTCCAAATCATCACTCTACTAAACTAATTGCTGGGTCCTTCGTCATTCAACAAGAAATTTTTGAGCAATTTCTCCAAATACAACACACCCCCAGGTGTGGCAGGAAATACAGATACTTCCTTGGAAAAAGGAGAAGAGGCTTTGGCTATGAAGACCATTGATTTCTTGGTATTTGCAAAAAAGAGTCACTCTGAGGCTATCAATCCCTGCTCAAGTGCTGGTGGTGCCTTGCCTTTGCCAGCTGTCTATTCACTGGCATCAGTCCTGACATCCTCCTTGGGCCCTCGGACCACACAGTGGCTGTGCTTTCCCCACCGCTGCCTATGGGCTAAGGCAGTGGTTCTCAACCTTCCTAATGCTGGGACCCTTTAATACAGTTCCTCATATGGTGACCCCAGCCATAAAATTATTTTCGTTGCTACTTCATAACTGTGATTTTGCTACTGTTATGAATTGTAATGTAAATATCTGATATTAGGTGACCCCTGAGAAAGGGTCATTTGAACCCCCAAGGGGTCACAACACACAGGTTGAGAACCGCTGGGCTAAGTGGTCACAGAACCGAGAGGATGTTCAGGCAGACGGAAGCTGAAGGTTCATCTTTTCCTATCCCTTATGCTAAATAGGAGAATGAGGAGGCCCACAGAGGTCAAACCAGCTCAGCATCACACATTTATGACCAGAATTACAAGTCATTTTATTAATACCAAGGCCAAGATACTGGAGAAAGTATATTGTATAAGTTTGAAATTGTGCAGACCTGAGCTGGAATCCCACCTGGGAGACCTTGGGCAAATTGCTAAGCTTTGCTGACAGTATCTACTTTATGGGTCATTTCAAGGGTAAAATGAGATGACCTATGTTGCCTTAGCACAATGGTTGTCATTTGCTAAAGAAAACAATTTGATAATTATACTTAATGTTAGTTATACTTACGAAAATTATTATTAACTAGCCTCCACTTTAATTAAACACAATTCTGTAGAACATTTCTTTATTTTTACTGTTTTTATATTTTTATAACATTGCTTTTTTATATGGCTAGGACAGAGGTCTGTAAAATTTTCTCTGTGAAGAGCCAGACAGTCAATATTTTAGGTTTTATGAACTACATGCTCTCTGTCCCAATTACTCAACTCTGCCACTGTGGCCCAAAAGAAATCATAGACAATGTGTAAATAAATAGGAGTGGTTGCATGTCAATAAAGCTTTATTTACAAACACAGGTGTCGGATTAGATTTGTCCTACGAGCTGTAAGACTGCCACCACCCAGTCTAGGACCATTATAATTAATCACACTGATGATTCTGACACAAAGTTAGAAAAAATGTAAGTGAGTTCAGCAAAATTTTAGTTAAGAATATATTGTAGTATTTTTAAAGTTGATAATTCATGTCCAATGGAAATATAATTAATCAGAAATTTTATTAAGAATGACAGAAACAGACCAGGTGTGGTGGCTCACACCTGTAATCCTACCACACTGGGAGCCCAAAGCATGAGAATCGCTCGAGCTCAGGAGTTTGAGACCAGCTTGAGCAAGAATGAGACCCTGACACTGCTAACATTAGATAAAACTAGCTGGGCATTGTGGTGGCCACCTGTAGTCCTAGCTACTTGAGAGGTTGAAGCAGGAGGATCTCTTGAGCCCAGGAGTTTGAGGCAGCAGTGAGCTATGATGATGATGCCACTGCACTCTAGCCGGGGTGAAAGAGTAAGATAATGCCTCAAAAATAAATAAACAAATCACAGTAAAAACCAGCATTAGACAAAGCATTTTACATATACAAACTCATTTAATCTTCACAACAGCTCTATGAGGTAGGTATTATTATACAAGAACTCTGTTTTGTAAGTAGCTAAGGTTAAGTAATTTGCCCAAGATTAATGGTGTCCTTTGGAAGAGTCAAGAGTGAACCCAGAGCTGTTGGACCCCAAAGCCCATGCTTCTATCCCCTACCCTCAGTGCCTCCCATCCTGGGGCCACCCTCGATCGCTAGCCAACAGCACCACTATTAACAAAGAATGTGTATCCTAGTGCAGTGGGCTAAGTTCAGGCGGAAGAGAGGAAGGAGGCACAGGCAGAGAAGTCTAGAATGGTTGTGTAAATGCTTGAACCAGTCTAGGTCCAAGCAAATAGACCAGACGTGGAAAACTGGAGAGAACCTATTTTGATAACTAGTTACTGAGTACCTGCTCTATGCCAACTGCTCCATGCTATTTTAGGTGTTGGAAATTAGGTTAAAAAAGAAAAGAAAAATAGACAAACATCCCTTCCCTCATGGAACTTACATCCTACTGTGTGAAAAGGCAACAAAACAAATGAGAAAATATATAGAAAAAGAGACGGCACTAAACTCCACAGATAAAAATAAAGCAGAGAAGAGCAAATCTATTGCCTACAATTCTTTTGAATGAGAATCAAAGAAAGTATTTTATTCCAAAACAGGATATAAAACACAAGTTTTCTGGGAGCAGTAATAGGTTAAAAACTATTTAACCAGAAGTGTAATGAGCACTTTATTGGCAAATATGAACATTAGCTTTTTCCCCTAATTTAGTCAAATGGAACAGGAAAAAGGAAGAAAACAGGAAAGTGAGCATTAAACCAAGGCTGGGGTTGTGTTCAATACCCATCTGTGGTAGTTCAAAAAGAATAGTTCAAAAAGGCTCAGTCACTGGGGACAACTGGGACATATGGGACAGGTTTGCACGGCCAGCTTACATTCAGTCAGACTAGAAAAATAAAAGCTGTACGTAGAAGTTCTAGGTTTGTGACTTTGGATTACGTGATTTATCCAGCCAGTTTTAACACAGGCTGTGTTCCAAAGGAACCTTATTTCAAGTGGCTCATTACTTACCGGTAGGTTCTGCTTTCCTCACCACAACCAAAAACTCCCCATTCCATTTTCATTTTGACTGAAGAAAAACAACTACCCTTGAGAGGATAGTGACTGCTCCTTGGCCCAGGGATGGAACCAGGCACCTAAGTGAGAAGCTGATGCTCTACTTACGTTTTTCATGAATGGCTGGAATCCTCAGGGTGGCTACTGGAGATTCTCCAAGAGAATTGTAAGAAATGACAGACACCCAATATGCCTCGCCTCCCAGATCCAGTTCAAACTGCTGGTTAGTGGTGTTCCTGATCTCTGTGAGGTTAGTTTTATTTTCTGGAAAGTACCATATGTTGTAGCCAAGTGTTTTCTCCAGGATTGGGGCTCCTCTTGCATTCTGAACCCAAAGGAAACAACAAAAACAGAAAGACCCAGAGAGAGTATAAGTGGTGGGGTTGGTGGGTTAGAAATAATGTTAACTAATAGATGCTAAAGTGCAATTAGGCAATCACCCTTCAGGGATGAATAACACACCCTAGGCTGGGGTATTAATTCCTCAAGTGCCAGAAGAGATTTACTAAATGGTAACCTAGTGGTATCAATCCTTAACATAAGTTTAATTCCCTGAGGCTAAACTGAAATGCTGCCCAAGCCAATGAAAGCAAACCACCTTCGTGTCCTTCTGACTGTATCTTTCACTCCATCCCACATGTGTGGAGAGGTAAAAATTAAAAAGCCAAGCCTCTGAGAACAGCCCAAGTCTGTTCTGGCCCAGGTCATCTCTTGCCCTATCATCCAAGGATAAGAAAGTTCACATGCCCTTGTCTTTTATCACCACACCTTCCCTCTGAGGAGAGAACCAGCTTTGCTGGACTGGGATCCCTGGGCAGGCATCCTACCTAAGAGAATTAAAACATTCAGGGCTGCCCTACCAGTCCCAAACCGTTGGTGAGAAGCCTAAGATGGAAACGTTGGAACTTTAAGCCAAACTTTTACTTTCAGCCTTGAAGTTGGCCCCACTAACCAGATGTTTTACGTAGGAGTCAGCAAGCTGAGTATTTCCCAGAAATTATAGGGTTTCTCAATTGTTTACTTTGTCATTGATTATACACACAGCTGAAGAAGAACAACCAAGTCAGGCAGGACCTTAGAAGTCCCGTTTTCCAAATGCCTTCCTACTTCAAGAATTTCTTCTATGTTGCTGACCATGGCACAAAGGATCAGCTAGAATCTTCCTAATGACTTGGAGCCTTTTATCTCTCAAGACAACCCATTCTATTTTCTTAAATAACAGCTTTATTGAGATGTAATTCACATTCCAGAAAATTCATTGTCTTAGCTCAGGTGGCTCATGCCTGTACTTCCAGCATTTTGAGAGACAGAGGATTACTTCAGGCTAGGTTTGAGACCAGCCCCAGCAACATAGCAAGACCCCATCACTACAAAAAATAAAAATTAGCTGGGTGTGGCAGCATATAGTCCGAGCTACTCAGGAGGCTGAGGCAAGAGGATCACTTGAGCCCAGGAGTCTGAGGCTGCAGTCAGCTATGATCATCATGCCGCTGCATTCCAGTCTGGGCAACAGAGTGAGACCCTGTCTCAAAAAAAAATCACTGATTAAAGCAAATTCAATGCATTGTGAATTTAAAGAATATTCACAGAGTGGTGGAACAACCATCACCACAATCTAATTTTGGAACATTTTAGTATATTGCTTTTTAACCAAATCAAATTCTTAGAAAACTCTCTCCACTTGAGGCAAAAAGAAAAGAAAAGAAACCAGTCCCAAGGTGCGATGGAGAGGAGGAGTGTGTGAGGAGGAAGCCAGTGACTTCATCTTCCACTCACAGGTTGGCCTCCTTCACCCAGGCCCACCCAGGTCTCCACAGCTAGGACCACATGTGAGTTTGTGTCAGTTCGCTTTCCTTCCCCAGAATGTGTTGACACAGGCATCTTTTTTCACACTTGGTAAGTTACAAAGAAACACAAAACTTGCAATTGATCTTCAAAGATTTCCCAACATCACTGCCTGCTGCTTTAGGCCACCTGAGGCTATCCCACCGCCCTGGGGGTATGGAGGGAGAGGGGCAAACGTTGGAGCAACCTGAGAGTAATTGGGATTGGAATATCATCTGGCAATGCAGGCAATTTCTCCACTTTCAAAGGGATTCTGAATTTGCCTGGACTTCTGCACGTATGAGACAACGTGATGAGCATTTCCTGAGAACTCTGGAGACCTGCTGAAGAGGCCTGCAATCCTCGCTTTGCCTCTTGCTCTTCTTCCCCATCTTGTCTCTCCCATTTCTTGTGGGTTTTCTATTTTCCTTTTCCTGTTTATTCCTTTCCCCCCTCCTTTTCTATTCCTTCCTCCACTTTCTTTTCTGATCTCCTTTTCCTTCCTCCTTCTTCTCTGCATTACCCACCTGCCTTCTCCTTGTTCCTCACTCCCAGCCCTTCTCCCAGAAAGGACTATTTGGTCCCTCTTTTGTTATTGCACCTCACCATTGCAACACACGTGCAACATTTATGTTGACAATGACCTGAGGACACACTGGCAAGCTGACACTTTTGGTCCTGGGACTTTGGAGACTCCCGTTGCCTTCCAGCAGAGGCCAGTCAGTGACAGCTTCCTCCAGAAGGTCTTTGTGCCTCCTACATCTGCTCTCTGTACCTGCCCCAGATGCTAATGTTTCTAACCAAAGAAGACAGGGGGAAGAGTCTGTAAGGCACACATTTGGTCCAACTGCAAGAGGAACAATAGGACTTTTCTGAGCTGGGCGACCACTGTGACATTTGTGGCATCATAAATCTCTTTAAGGCGGGAAACACAGGAGGTAAAATTTCAAGAATCACCATTTTGGGAGGTTGTAAGAGAACAAGGGTTTCAATTAAAAAAAAAAAAAAATAGCCCGAGGCAGGTCACCTTCCATAGCAACACCACCAGTCTTTTTTCTTCTGTCTCAGCTGGTCTCAAGATTCTCCACAGATCCAGGCCATATGGAGCTGTAAAATAAGGGTGAAGTATTCACTACAGATGGAGTTGCAACAGGAGATGGGGAAGGTGAGCTGCGCAGTTGGGAAGATTTGCTTGAGAGAGCCAGCAGAAGCAAGGTGGAGAATGGAGGGCTGGCAGCTTTGCAATGACCAGTGACATCTTTATTTTGTGGTTGGAGGACTAGAATCCACTGTTCTTGGGTTTCAGGACTTAATGTAAGGTAAAGAAAAGTATAAGAGATTACACTGTAATAAAATTTGTCACCTAAATCTGTATTAAAATGTAACCATCTCACATCTTCTAGATATAACATCTATCTACATTAAAGCTGGGACTGACACAGATAACCGACAGGGAGATACAGATATATTTATATAATTTTTACCATGTCTACTTCTAAAAAAATGAAATTGGATATTCATAATGTTATAAAACATAAGAAAAAATTAAGTAAGATAAGAACTGACAATCTTCACTAGGTCCCTCTCTAAGGTCTAAATTTAATGCTGATCTTTCCAGCAGGAAAAGTAAAACAGAACCACATTGAGTTGCATGATGTTCATGGTCCAATAAAAAGAAGCACAGAAATTCCTATGAAGAGGCAATTACTTTCTGGCTATGAATACTGAATTCCTAAATGGAAATTATTGTGTGGATTCTTTTAAAAACAACACAGGGTAACATACAGGATAATGTCTGCATTCACAGCTGAGCAAAAGTACAGAAATATCACATATGTACATTTGTTGTTATTGTTTTCTACAAAATGCCAAAGCATGAGTCCAGGCATATAGCTTTCTCCAGTAGACAACATAATCTAACATTTGTATAAGTGTACAGGCTTCTGATGATCTAACTGTACTGAGATAAAATTTACAAAGACCAGAAATTTATATTTCACTTGACCTCTGAAGTGTGTATCTCAAATATGAGGTTGGACAATTAATTTTGTGAACTCATCCTAGAAAAAGGACTACCTACCTCATTACTAAACACCACCATGGTCACTTTTGAAGTACTCCCCTTGGCTATCTGCTGACTGCAGTGATAGTCAGCAATGAGGCAGGTAGCACTTTTTCTAGGATGAGTTTGAGAACTTAATTATCTGACCTCCTATGTCTCAAGCAAGTGTGGGGGGATGAATCACTGGCCGTTTGCAACCGAATGTCTTGACAGGTACCTGAAACATCAAAATGCTGAGCTGCTGATTAAAGAATGAACCACACACTTTAGCCAGGAGAGGAAAGCTAGTGGCCTGCTATTTGGAGAACAGAGTAAAAGTCCCTAATCAAAGCTGCAGCTGTCACACTCTGAATCTTTTCCTGAGGAAGTCATATGGCTGGAGATAATGTAAATGGGTCCTGAAAGAATGGGGTCTACCATTCAGGCCAAGACCTAAACTATTTCAGTATTGAGAGATCATCTTCAGAGATCTTTTTAACTTTAGGTGATTAGGTATTTTAAAGTGAAATTACTAAACTCCTACTAAAGACAACCACATGATGGAGAAAAATGTACCAAAGGGCAAGTAAGTCAATGCCTTGTTCAATCATCAATGGAGAGTCACATTTCTACAAGTATTCTCACAGAAGTCCAGGGCCTCTCAAAGGGATCTATCATAATTCATTTAAATTGCTTATAAGGAGATTAGATATGACCTCATCTGAATTCCACTGAGGTGTGTCTTAAAAGCTCTGCCAGGAGTTTTCTGATTGCCAAAGGTTTTTACTGAATCAGAAGTTGAGTCAGTACTCAACTTCTCAAACAGCAAACAACTGCTGGTTTCAGCGAGATGCAGGCAGAGGCAAAGTTCCTCCCGGAAACAGTCCTAGCAGAGGGTGACAGTCATTAGAACTTCAGAGGTAACCCATAGAATTAAAGGGACTCCTACTTTAACTTGCAGAATCTCTCTGTTCTGGTCATGTGAAAAGTCAAAGTCAGTGATAATTTTGAGAGTAAGAAAAAACAAGTGAAAGACAAAGTGTCCATTCCTATCCAGTCTTAAACATTCATCTCAAGGATGGATATAGACAAAAATAAATTATTTATTAAATAATCATTACAGGTACTAGACTAGAAATATGAGTGAAATTCTTATATTTAAACCATAGACAGCCATTTGGATTTATTGGACAGTAATAATGAATTGAATTGAATTGGATATTTTCCTCTTTCACTAAGGCCACTATTTCCTGCAGTTATTATCCAAAGAGAAACAGTCTTCCCAACATACTTCCCACAGATTCAGCTTTTAGTGAAATCACTGCCTGACTAGTACATAAATCTTTTACAATTATTACAACCAACGTTCCATTACCCATGAGTTTAGAATGGATTTGCAGTTTAATCAGAAGGGGAAAAGTAATGTATACCTATACCTTGTGAAAAAAAAAAAAGAAGAATTTTACAAATTAACTAAAATATTTACATATTCAAAGGCACAAATGTTCTGGACTGATGAAGGAACCATCTGAGGCCATATTGTATGCCCACTGCCAACCAGACACATACTGGTCCAACAGTAATGACAGCTAACTTTCAGCGTCATTTCTGATTCCCAAAGGTTTTTCCTGAATCAGACGACAGGATAGTCAGTACTCAACTTTTATCGCATTTAATCCAGCAATTTACAGCAATTATTTACTGTTCCTGTTTTTGAAGCACAGAAAAATCAAGCAAATATCCAATATCACAAGCTTTTAAGTAATAAAACCAGGATTGGAATCAAATTATATCTGCATCATGTAGTAAGCAGGTATTTTAAATGCCTAAGTATAATAACTCTAATAATCAATATGCTGAAATCCAAAAGGACATAGGTAGTGCTTCACATTCAACTTAGAATACAAGTTTTCTAACAATTAGAAAGGTTTGATGTGGCATGCATTAAACAACTGGCATTTCATTGCAATAGGCAAACAGATGGTTTACAAATTGGAAGAAGAAATTAGGATATGCTGAGGGGGAGTACATTTTCATGTTTCCTCTGGGATCTTGAAAAAATGGAGAAAAATGCAAAAGTTTTCTAGTGGTGGTGACTTTGACAGATACATGTTGATTTAGTTCAATTAGAAAAGTGCACAGAGAACACCAGTATCTAATCAAGCTAGCTGAACTAATAAATCAGATAAAGTAGTAAATCTTGTTTCTGGCAGCAGAATAAGTTGAGGAAACTGACATCAGGAAGTGAATGGATGGTGCTGAGCTGGACGGACTTGAGACTCTGAGCCGTAATGACACCAGGACATCACTAGAGAGAAGAGTGACACCCAAAGAGGGGAAAAGAGCTGGGCAGAGCACCAGCACACATGAGGCAGTACTTAGCTCCCAGACTGCCTGCTAAAGGTGGGCAAAATGCTCCATGATCCTGCACAAACACCTCCAGGGGGGAATACAAAATTCAGAAGGAATCAAGTTGGCTCCAAACATCTGACTATAGGGGTGAACACACCAAGACATCTGTCAATACTTAGTCTTGCAGAAAACTTAGTCGGGGTCCAGGGGAATAAATTATCACATGGATGAGGGAGCACAGAGGTTGTCCCCAGATGTTACCTGAGACCAATGTGGGACTTCGTATGAGACTGAAATCTCATTTTCTATCACAACATGGGTCCCCACAATTGCCTGAAATCCTGGCCATGGGGAGATTCATGCTGTAACCCATAACTCATAAATAAATAAGGTGAAAGCCTCAAAGGAAGGTTAGAAGAGTGGACATTATTGTATTTCTTTTCCATAATTCAGAAGATGACTTGTAGATATCACGAAATATTCATCTAATAAATCATTCATTCACTGTGTTAGGCTGAAAGAATGGCTCCCAATGATATCTAAGTCCTAATCCCTGAAAACTACAAATGCTTCCTTATGTGGCAAAAGGACCTTTACAGAGGTACGTTAAGGACCTTGCAATGGGGACAATATTCCAGATTCTCCCAGTGAGCTCTAAATATGGTCCAAAGTTCCTGTAAGAGGAGGGCAGAGAGCTTTGACACAGAAGAGGAGAGAAAGGTAATGTGATGATGGATTTATAAGCCTTGTAGCTGGAGAAAGGAGCTACCAGCAGAAGAACACAGGCCACCACTAGAGGCTGGAAAAGGCGAGGAAATATATTCTTCACTCAGAGTCTCCAGAAGGAAACAACCGTGCTGATACCTGACTTCAGCCCAGTGAAACCAATTTTGGACTTTTGACTCCTAGAACTATGAAAATAAATCTGTGTTGCTTTATGCCACTAAATTGGCAATAATTTGCTTTAGCAACGATAGGAAACTAAAACATTTATCATTTATTGGTCATCCACTGGGGTTCAGGCACTGAACTGAGCAAGGCTCTTGAGAACAGTAACAAACCCTGAGTGGCCCGAGACATTTATTATCATCTCTGAAACTCAGCTCCTTCACCTCCAAAATGGGGTGACTATATATTTTATAGGGGTCCTAGAAAAACGAATAATAATAGGAAGATAAACAATAAGAATAAGAAATCTAGCATTTAGTGAATGTTTACCATGGGCTACACACATTATTTCATTTTCTCTTTAAAATAACACTAAACCAAGACAGGTGTAGGGAGAAGCTGCTCAGGGGAGGGTGTACTGAGGGCAAGGGCTCCCAGCTGCATATCAAAGGCTCCCTAGTGGGTGCTGCTGAGCTCAATTCCCACCAGTTGTTCCTTCTCTTTTTATTCTGTGCTGTCCTTTCCAGCTGGGAAGCATTTCCCTGCCTGCACCATGGGACTCTCTCTCCAGTTTTTCTTTCAGCACCTAACTCACAGGGCTCCTGGCCTATGCAATCTCGCCTGCACTCCTGCAAGACCCTTTCTTCCTCCTACAGAGGTTCCTGCACCTCCTGTAGGCTCCTCCATTCTAGCACCATCACACAGAGTCAGCATCAGCGAGCTACCTGCTTCGTCTTCGGTTGACTCGTGAGCTTCTTGTGGCATGGATACTGTCGACTTCATCTTTGTACCCCAAGAACCCAGCAAGCACCGTGCCAGGCTATAGGTGCCAAAAGTTGTCTCAAAGGCCAGTGAACACACACAAAATCCTGGAGGCTAACTGAGAAACTCAACATTCCCTGGCTGCCTCATTGCCAATATCTTTATTTAAAATCGGGGCCCTATCTTTCCTCCTAAGCTTTTTGCTGATGACATCATCTCATCACTGTCTTCTTCCTAGTGCCACATTCCTAGGGAGGCGAGACCCCATTTCTAGAAGCTGTTTGCCCCCACCAATTTTTCATCAAAATCCCAGAGACTGCTTTCTATTAGTGGGATTTGAGTATTTGCTGACAGTAGGAAATGGAGAAGGAGATTTTACTTAATCATCTGTTGTCTTGGTTTTTATTGCTATCCTTTTTTTTTTTTTTTTAACTTGGAGGAACATTTTTAGGCAATTTATTAAAACATTGCCTGCTGGGTTAGGAGCAGAGCCATTATCCGGCACAGAAAGAATTTGCACATGAGGAAATGGTGGGGAGAGGCTGCCAGAGTATTTAATGTTTATTATTCCTCCACCTGCTAGGGTTTTATTGAAAATCAGAATACAAAAGTTGGCCTATGTTTAAAAACTAAAAATAAATAAAAATAACACTAAAAATTATGTACATCTATAAATTCAATTTACAAATTATATTTCAATATGAAAAAAGGAATAAAGAGTGAAGTAAGAGCTCAGAGTAGACTTAGAGAATAGTTATCTTGCCCAAAGTCACTGCGGGGCCGGGTTACAATTTAAGCCAAGCCCACTGCCAGGAGCACTGCTCTTAATGGCCACATGTGACCTGTGGCAAGCGCTCAACCAATGTGCAGTCCCTTGTCTTTCTTACTCACTGTCGTTAAAGATGTGACTTTTTTCTTTCATTAGTTACACCTTTACTTATTATTTCAGTAGTAGTTCTGAGATTAGCAATATATGTCTTAAATTTATCAAAGGATACATTTATGTGGTCTGATACTACTCTATGTATAAGAACCTTAGAAGAGAATTAAAGATGTAATCCTTTGCTTTGGGGTAATTCCCCAGGCCCCAAGATCATGGCACCCTGTGATTCCCAACTTGGGCACGCGGGAAGTGTGGCAGTCCTACACCAGAGCAGGCAGAAGAGAAATCACAGGGGAAGCTTGCCTTCTTCCTCAGTTAGTCCCATTTCTTCTTGGCTCCAGGCACTCCAGAGGCTTGACTCCTTGGCCACACATCGCAGAGCTACAACATACTCCGTGAAAGCCTGTAGCCCTGTGAGGTTGTAGATTTCAATGGTACTGTAATGATACTTAGTGAAGTTGACTTCCATCTACAAGACAAAGACAACCATGAGCTGACATGGAGACAGCACATGTCATTGGTCCATTTTTCCTCTTCACAACCCAATGCTTTCTTACCATTTCAGAACTAGAAACTCTCTATCTCAAATTTTAACATACATAATTTTCATCAATAAACTTTCACATGTGTCTGGGAATAATTGGCACCTACATAGATATGAATCCCCCCTACAAATCACCTCCTTCCCCATTTCCTGTCTCTAAGTTTGTAGGGTAGAGACTCCTGCCTCTGGACTGGTCTAAGTGAACACAGCCCTACTGTTTGCTATCCTGGAAGACTCAAGACAGAGCTCAGTGACCCAGGGCAACCTAGGCGTAGGAGGTGACTTAAACACCTAGAGATATAGCTTCATGGAACAGCAGAGGACACAGACCCTAGCTGCATCAAATTCAATCCCCATGTCATGACCAAGATCCAGGAAAATTAAAGGACCATTTCAATGAAAGTTAAATAATTAGCAGAACTAGTACCAGAACACAAATTTCTTTACTCCTTGGCTCTCTTTCCCTTTACCAAAATCTCTTCTTTCAAACTATTGCTCTTTGAGTGACATGTCAGGCAAGCTGCTGAAAGTCTCAACAGCCTGAACGTATAAATTCATTCTGACACTTTCTTAGAGAGGGGAGAGGTAAATAAATCCATTCTCTTCTCTTGATGATAATTTCTCATTAGGAAAATGAAAGTGTTACTTTATATAATTTCCAAAGTCCCTCCTGGACCCAGCCCTCTAAGGGAAACTAAAAATCGAGCTATTCCTTTTTGAGCACAGTTAATCTTGCTACAATATAAAAAAAAATTAACTGTTGGCTTATAAAACTCATATTGAGCTGATAAAAACAAGCTTCACTAAGATGTATGCCCACTTTGCTCGCATGCGCACAGCTCAGACCATGGAGCCCTACAGGAGAAGGAAATCCTGACATTTTTTACATCTGTGCGAAAGCTGTGAAAATTAGTACCAAGTTACAGCTCCTGAGCCTGAAGAAAACTGGACAAAAGGAGGACATGCGTCTGTGGCAGGAAGCCACACCTCACTGCAGATGGACACTGGTGAGATGGAGAGGAGCAGGGAGAGGCGCTGACAGTTTTGCTGCTGAATCTTGGGCTCCCTGAGTGTCCTCTCCAAACCACCCTGGGGATGCTGTGGCAGCAGACTGGGGGTATGGGGAGCATCACTTGGGACAATCTGTCATTAGTTGGGGTCCAGTTGGCACAGAATTAAAACCATTAGGAGAGGCCCAATCACATGGTGCCCTTCATATGTAATGCAATATAAAAATAATACTAACCCATACAGCGGGTTAAGGAGATCTAATAATACTCTATTTTACTTTTCATGCTTTAAAAATATATGTGATATTCTTTCTTTAAAAACCTTTCTAACTTTTCCTTCTGCTTTGCTCTTACCCTTAGCACATGGTTGGCCTGTTTGGTGGGTAGTTGTCACCATGTTGGTGCTCAGAGAACTCTGCCTAATGCATAAGGCACAATTCTAACTCTGCCAGGCTTCCCAGTCCCAGCCTCAGAGGAAATTACAAAAGCTGCTCCATCTTCCAAATAATATCTTTATGGCTCCTTTTTACCTTGGCTTTTTATCTAGTTGAGGAGTCTTTGGCCCTCACAGGGTCCAGTTCAACTGATCCTTTATTTACAGGCTTAGAACTAAATATTCCACAACTCAACATAGGCAAGGGAGCCATACTGAAACACTAACTAGCTTCACCAGGTTTGTTTCTAATAATCTATGCTTCCTGCCAAATCCTAAAGTGTTTGTCTTAAGAGATGAGTCAGAAAAAGCCTAAATCAAACTCTTAAAACAGTCTTGAGATCCCTTTCTAGGATGTGGACGTGGTTTCACTGTGTAAAGGTGCAAGCCCTCTGGACTAGGACCCCGGGAAGATCTGGAGGGTGCTAAAGGACGGTCACATAAATGACAAACCTGGAGTCAGAAGACTTGGGCTTAGCTTTGCAACTTACAAACCTTATGACCTTGGACAGATCATTTAACCTCTTTACATCTCAATTGTCTAATCCGTCAAAATGAAGATAGCAAGGCCTAGGCTTTAAATAATTTGGAGAGTAAGAAAGTACTTTGAAACTTGTATAATATCATACAAATATGGGTCTTGTTATATGGACATTTGGGGATTTTAGGGTTTAAACAAACCTTTACTGAGCACAGGCATGTGCCAAGCAAAGGGAGAACAAGGATGAAAATCAAGGTCCCTGCATTTGAAGAACTTGCAGTCTAATTGGGAGAGAGACAAGTTTAAAGGTTTAATTGTTAGGCGCTATGAGAGGTGAGGCAGGCAGAGAAGGGGCACCAGGCTCTGCCTCTCAGATGAAATATGCCACACCTGAGTTCTGAAGGATCACTAGATGGGGGCGAGAGTAGAGGTGCAAAAGCAGAGGATGTTCTAGGGCAGTGGCTCTCAACCTTCCTAATGCCGTGACCCTTTAATACAGTTCCTCATGTTGTGGTGACCCCTAACCATAAAATTATTTTTGTTGCTACTTCATAACTGTAATTTTGCTCCTGTTATGAATTGTACTATAAATATCTGATAAGCAGGATGTATTTAAGTGACCCCTGTGAAAGGGTCGTTTGATCCCCAAAGGGGTCACGACCCACAGGTTGAGAACCACTGTTTAGGGAGAAGCACAGAATATGAAGACATGATGCAGAGGAAACAAGCAATCCAGAATTACTAGAGAGGCAAGTGCAAGGTGGAAGATGAGCTTGAAGAGGTGGCTGCGGGCCAGGTCTCAGAGAGTTAAGGACTCAGACCTTCCTCCATCAACAGAGGGAACCACTGACGGAAGGTTGGGAAGAGCTAGATTGGTTTAGAACCAAGGAGACTTGTTGGGTTTAGTACCAAGGAGACTTGTTTACCTTTGAAAGCTGAAAGGACAGAGAGGGTACTAGCTCCACATCCCATCTTCCTTCTCATGTCCTCCAGGAGAACAGAAGGACATCTTACCTTGGGGACTGGAAAGAAGGCAGCGAAGACACAGGATGCCTACAGCTGAAATAGTTTATGCTTGTTGTTCTCAGTGTTGTACATGGTTGAATGATATTTCAGGAGGACAAAGGACCTGATTTGTTTTTCTTGTTAAATCCTACCTGAGCAGCTATGGTGACTCTGAGCTCAAACAGAAGGAATCAAGGATTCCCAGCCAGCAGATCACTGTAGAAATTTGTTTGGTTCACTGAGACCATGATATGTGGGATGAAGGAAGATAAGCTTGTGCTATGCTGGGGACCACCCTGCTTAGCAGTTCCCCAAACTACAAATCAAGGAGTCTAATGTTACCAGTAGTCAGGTTCAAGGGGAATGCTTCCAGAGCTGGCTTAGAAGGAAGTTGGGAGGAGGACTGGCCCACATGATTTCTCTAAACATAGGACAAGTAAAGCTTAACCAATTTTCTTTCCTGAAGAAGTCCTAGACTAGAACAGTAATAGATGTGGCATCTATGGGTTTCTACAAAGGCAAGAGTCCCATGATAGCCTTCCAGACAAGATGAAAAAAGTAGGCTGAATGACTGCAATTAGGTATATTCATAAAAACCTGAATAATTGATCACCCCTCAAAAAAGGAGGGATTGATTCTCTGGATGGTCTCTACTGGCCTTACATAGGGCTCTGATGTAATTACTATTTTTATTAATAATTAGATAAATATGTAGAAGTATCAAATCTGAAGATACTGAAAAGCTAAGAAGTAAAAAGTTTGGGCAATCAAATAAAGATTCTGAATAGACTAAAATGATGGAAAAGACCAATATTAAGAAATTCAATAGGAATAAATAAAACACCTGAACTTGGGTTAAAGACCAACACATTACAGGCTAGGAGAGATGTGTTTTACTAGCAAGTCTTGGTGTTGGGGACTCTTAACAATTTAATTGGCTAGTAATTGATTAAGAATCAATAATGTGAGAAAGGCCCAGTGCAGTGGCTCACACCTGTAATCTTAGTACTCTGGGAGCCAAGAGGGGTGGATTGCTTGAGCTCACAATTCAAGGCCAGGCTGAGCAAAAGTGAGACCCCCCCATCTCTACTAAAAATAGAAAAACTGAGGCAAGAGGATTGCTTGAGCCCAAGAGTTGGAGGTTGTTGTGAGCTATGACACTATGGCATTCTACCCAGGGTAACAGCTTGAGACTCTGTCTCAAAAAAAAAAAAAGAAAAAATGATGTGATAAAAAGTTGATATAATTTCAGGCTGCACTGATGGAGATGGAAAATATTTTCAAATATCTTCTGGACTTTGAGGTAAGATTTCTTAAAACACAAAAAGTATTAAGAATAAAGTAAAAGACTGATAAAATTTGACAGTATAAAAAAAGAAGTTCTCCTCAGAAGTCACGATTAAGAGAGTGAAAAGACACACCACAGAGTAAGAGATGTTTGCAACATACATGAAAAATAAATGACTCACAATTAGAAGTGAAGGCCAACAAGCCAATTAAAAAATAAAGCAGACCATCCAATAGAAAAAAATGTGTATAAGGCTTAAGTCAGTACTTCACAAAGAAGGAATCCAAATGGCCAATAAACATCTGAAAAAGGTGTACAACCTCATTAAAAGTCAGACAAATGCAAATTAAAGCCACAATCCCACTGTGTTCATACAATGGAATACCCCATAGCAGTGAAAGTGTATAAAATTCAGTGTCATATAACATGAATAAATCTTAAAAGCATTTTTTAAAAAAAAAAAACAAGGTTTCACTCTGTCACCCAGGCTGGAGTATAGTGGTGCAATCAAAGCTCACTGAAACCTAGTATTCCCAGGCTCAAATGATCCTCCTGCCTTCTGAGTAGCTGGAGTATAGTGGTGTGTGCCACTACATGTGTGTGCTACCGCAGTTGGCTAAATTTTAAAAATTGTTTGGTAGAGACAAGGTCTCAAACTCCTGGCCTCAAGTGATCCTCCTACCTTGGCCTCCCACAGTGCTGGGATTACTGATGTGCATCACTGCACTTAGCCCTAAAAGCACAATATTGAGAGACAGACATAAACATAACATAAAATAATACAAAATGTATGGATTTCATTTATAGTTCCTCATATATTTCTACCGGGCACTCCTTCATCCTGGGCATCCAGGAAAGAGAGCCTAGTCCCTCTGTTTTTCAAGTGTATAGACTTAACTCAATTCTGATGTGAGGACAATTAAGGACCTCGTGCACCGGGGGGGTGGGGGATGGGGAGAGCAGAGAAAGTGGAAGGAGGGGGTGGGAGGGTCACAGGGTGTGGTACACCTTTTGGGGTCGGGACACAAGTATAAGAGGGTCTTTATCTAACAAATGTAATCAGTGTAAACTTGTTCTCTACCCTTGATGAATCCCCAACAATTTAAAAAAAGCAAGGAGTGATTACCGTGCAAATCAGAATAGCTCTAAAGGGAGAAGGAGCATACTGCAATTGTTATTTTTTTTTTTTTTTTTTTTTTTTGCAGTTTTTGGGTGGGGCCACCTTGAACCCACCACCCCTGGTATATGGGGCTGAGACCCCACTCCTTGAGCCACAGGCGCCGCCCCCTTTTATTTTTTTTGAGACAGAGTCTCACTGTAGAATGCTGTAATGTCACAGTTCACAGCAACCTCCAACTCTTGGGCTTAAGTGATTCTCTTGCCTCAGCCTCCCAAGTAGCCAGGACTACAGGTGTCCGCCACAACTCCCAGCTATTATTTTTTGTTGCTGTTATTGCAGTTGTCGTTGTTTAGCTGACCTGGACCAGGTTTGAACCCTCCAGCCTCGGTGTATGTGGCTGGTGCCCTATCCACTGAGCTACAGGCACCACCCCACTGGTTCTATTTTTGACTTCAGTGATTTTTACATGAGTACTGACTTAATAATTTGCTAAATGCAATATTTATGTTTTGCTTACTTTTTTAAATTTGTGTTATACTTCACAATTTTATGAAAGTTTGGAAAAATTAAAAATAAAATGGCCAAACCATAAAATCTCTGGCAGCCAACATAGCCAGAGACAAACCTGAATGGAATATAAAAGACAATTTCTCGCTCTTTACTAAGTCCTGTGCTCAGAAGGCAAAATGCCTACAGTACAACACTTATCCAGTCTAAAAGGTCCAAATGGAAAGTTGGGAAGGAAAGCACTCCATATTGTCTCTCTTCTATTTTCAATGTAGAAAATGAAAACAACAATTCCAGCCCAACAGAAGTCCTCAAGGATTCTCTTCCTCAGGTCCTCTAATAGAACATTACAAAGGCACAACTTACCCAGGTGGTACTATTGACTGTCCTGAATCGAAGTGTATATTTTAAATTAGATGAAAAAGGTGCCAGCTCAGGCCTTTTCCATTTTATTTGAACCATTCGTTTGATGCCCAAAACTGGTTTCACACTGAGAATCCCAGGTGGTTCAGTTTTTGCTGAAAATAAAAAATCATATAGTTCCCATATTTGCAGAATGATGAGACCATATTAGTAGCATCCACCCAAACTTGGGGAAAAAGGTAAGCCTAGAAAGGAAATGACAATGCATACTTTGTGGTCTGCTATATGCAGATGGCATTTGCAAGGCCATATAAAAAGAATGCCACCGTTTACCCTAGCACCTCCAGAAAAAGAAAAGAAAAATACATACCTGTGATTTTTCTGCAAATCATCCTATTGGGTCATATCCTATGCCCAATAGAAGGGAAGTGAAAAGAGACCACACGACCAAAAAATAGGCTGCTTCCCTTATTTCCCCTCCCCTCTCCCCAGGTCTCTTTCTTTCACTCCCGGGTTGAAGGAATATCTACTAGAAAGCACTTTTCATTTTCCTTGCACACTGCAAACATTCTAGCCCCACATTTCTCTCTTTGAAAATATGTAATTTTCTGGTTATAAAAGTAGCATGCTTATATGCTCACTACAGAAAAAATTTTAAATATGGAAAAATAGAAAGAAACACTTAAAATCATCCATAACACTATCAACCAGAGATAACCCTCATCAACATTTTGGCATATTTCTTTGAAACATATCTTTGAAACAGAGTTGATACTATGCTAAATAAAGCTTTTGTTTTTTTAAGTAACATTATGCAAAAATAAGCATATATCCACTGTCATTAAAAATTCTTCAAAACATTAATTTTTAAATCTTCATAATATTCCACCATAAGATGAATACCTTTTTTTGATCATTGCTTTATTATTGCACACTCATACTTTTTGAATTTTTAATTTAAAGTTCCTTGAGGACAGAAGCTGGTTTTGATTACACTCCAGAATTAATAAATATTTGACTCTTAGCAAGTATCAAATATTTTTTAAGTGGATGAATAAATGGGTGATAGCTGCATCTTTCTCTACATTTTTGATGGGATGGTTTCATTAGAACCCCTTGGGACAGGATGACTGGGTAAAAGGGCATGAATGTTTTCAGGGCTGCTGCCACTTAGTGCCATTTTGCTTTCCAGAAAGACTACACCAATTTCAGTTTCCATTAACAGTGTGACTACACATTTCACTATACCCTTGTTTAACTAGAATCGAATAGTATCATCTTTTTAATCTTCGCAATTCCTGAAGGATTTTGAAGAGAAAAATCCCTCCTTAGAGTCATGAACTTAAAAACATTAACTAAGTAGAAATATTTAGATAGCCTTTGATGGCTACTCAAAACATAATGTGTACTTATGCTGGAACTAAAGGGCGTTCATCAATCTATGTGGCTATTCAGTGGGTAGAACTGTCAACAACAGACATTAGGGACGTCCATAAGATTACTGATACTGATAGAGCACTTGATAAGTGGTTTTTTTTGGTAACTCATTTTGTTGACTCCTCTCAACCACCTAACATTCATTATAGAAGATAAACTGAGATTTAAAAACAAATTTTCTTTGTAGATACAGGGTCTCACTATGTGGCTCAAACTGGTCTTAAATAACTTGGGCTCAAGTGATCTTCCAGCATCAGCCTTCCGCGCCTGGCCAAAACTGAGATGTAAAACGATAAAATTACTTTCAATAAGAAGCCAGCCTATGATTCATTTGCATCCACACCAAAGTTCCTGCTCTTCCCATTACACTAGACTGCCTCCAGTCAGCCAGTCAGAGTAAACACAAATTCTCATTATAGCTCCATTTAATTCTATAATTCTATCAGCAAGGAGATATGAACTATTAATATTTCCTCTACTTAAAAATGGCTTTCGGAATAGCTCATTAAGAACTGACATGTATTGAGTAACATCAGGTAAGTTCTTGTACCCCTAAGGAAACGTTTTTTAAAAAGAAAGAAGCTGGCTGAATTAACTTTGTAGAAGCTCTGGAAACCAGTCCAAGGTTTTCAGAAACTATAAACACTTAATTAAGTAAAAGTCACCTTCAAAGTGGTAGGAAAAAGTTTTGCCCTTGCCCCCACCTCCACCCATGCACATCATGGAGAAGGTGGTAGCCCAGTTCCTACCCAGTTCCCTTCTTCCAACTGGAGGGAGCACAGAACAACTTATTTACAACATTCTAACCTGTCTAAAGACAAACTAAAGGACTGCTCTCTGTTTCACCTAACTTGAATTTCAGACAGGAAAAGAGACAGGCACTGCTCATAAATGCTGCAGGGAGATTATAGGCCTGCAGAAACCTGGATGGAGGAATTATAGCTGGAGACATACAAGAGACTAATAAAGTCCTAAGGAAAAACTCCATGAGACTCTTTGAAAAATTAAGACATTCAAAAGCAGCTATGTATTCAGGACAATTGAGAAAGCACCATACAGGCCCAGACAAGATGCATGCTCAGAAAAGACCTGAACTGATTTTAAGCTTCCACTTTAGCTGCTTCCTAGGTTCAGAATAAACCCAGCTAATCTGTGAAGGACTGCCCCAGCACAGAGCCATTCTAAAAAGAATAGGAGAGGTGAGTATTTTTTCAAATACTCAATTTCCAACAGTAACAAAAATTATAAGGCATACAAAGAAATAAGAAAACATGGCCCTATTTATTTATTTTGGAATGGGATGTCTATGACTTTTTTTTTTTTTTTTAATTGTTTGGGATTCATTGAGGGTACAAAGAATTAGGTTACACTGATTGCAGTTGTTAGGTAAAGTCCCTCTTACATGGCCCAATTTAAATAAACAAGATAAATCAACAGGAATTGTTTTTGAGGAAGCCAAGACATTAGACATTCCAGACAAAGACTTTAAAACAATTGTCTGAAATATGCTTAAAGAGCTGATAGGAAACATCAGCAAAAAACTAAAGGAAATTAGGAAAACAATATATGAAGAAAATGGGAATATCAACAAAGAGACAGTAATTATAAAAGGAACCAAACAGAAATTCTGAGGCTAAAAACTACAAAACCCAAAATTAAAAAAAAAAAAAAAAAATCACTAAAGGTGTTCAACAGTAAATTTGAGCAGGCAGAGGAAACAATTAGTAAACTTAGACAAATGAAAATACTGAGTTTGAGGAGGATAAAGAGAAAAAAGAACAAAGAAAAGTGAGCAGAGCCCGAGGGACTTGTGGGACAGGATCAAGCAGACCAACACACACATTCTGAAAGTCTTTGAAAGACGAGAGAAAGGGCAGAGAGATTATTTGAATAATGGCCAAAATTTTTTCAAATTTGATGAAATACATGAATCCAAAAATCCAAGAATCCTAATGAATCTCAAGCTAAGCCAAAAGAGAGCCACATTAGGATATATTACAACCAAACTGTAGAAAGACTTAGATAGTATCTTGAAAGGAGCAAGAGAGATATAATTCATCACATACATGAGTTTTCAATAATATTATCAGATAATTTCTCAGTAAAAACCTTAGAAGCCAGAAGGTGACAGGATGATACATGGGTCATTATGATATTTTTGAGATACATAAAAATCAAGAAATGTAAAGTCCACGTGGACAAAAACAAATGAAACCCTCCCAGCAACACCTATAAGCCCAGCAAGTAAAACTTGCACAGGTGAATCAGAAAGGATGCCTGTGGACTGTGTTTCATGGAAATGAAATAATGGACCAAACTTTGAGAAAGTTTGAGTCTTTCTCAAAACTATTCTAGAGACCCATGTATATTTAAAGTGCTGAAAGAAAAAGAAATGTTCACTAGAATTCTGTATTTGCCAAAACTGTTCTTCAAAAGTGAGAGGAAATTAAGGCATTCCAAGATAAATAAAAGCTGAGGAAGTTCATTACCAGTAGGCCTGCCCTACAAAAAAATGCTAAAGGGAGTCCTTCAGATCCAAATGAAATAACACTAGATAGTAACTTAAAGCCAGATGAAGATATAAAAATCTCTGGTATATTTAAATACATGAGCAAATATAAAAGATAGTGTTGTTATAATTTTGGTTTAATACTCCTCTTTTTATTTTCCTAAGAATTTAAAAGATTAATGCATAAAAAATAATTCTAACTCTATATTAATGGATATATGATGGGTAAAGATATAATTTGTGGCATCAATAACATAAAGTGAGGGGTAATGGAACTGTGGAGGAACTAGAGTTTGGTATATAATTGAAGTTAATTGGTATCAATTCAAATTTGGTTGTTATAACTTCAGATGCTGTTTGTAATCCCCATGATAGCCACAAAGAAAACCTCTGTAGAAAATGTACAAAAAAAGGAAAGGAAATGAGAATAAATCAAAACATGTCACCACAAAAAATCAGCTAAACATAAAATAAGGTAGTAGAAATGGTAAGATTCTAGTAGAAACGATAAGGTAGATAAGAAATGATAGATTAAAAAGCTATAAAATATACAGAAAATAAATAATAAAATGGCAAAAGCAAGTCCCTACTCATCAATGTCTGTTACCATGAGGTAACATCAATGTTGATAGTGTAGGCTAAGCCTTCAAAAGGGAGTTATTAAAAATAATTTTAAAAAGAAACCAAAACAAAAAACTTCCCACAAAAAACAAAAAGCCAAGGCCCAGATGGCTTTACTGATGAAGTCAGTTAAAAGTTAAAAGAAGAATTAACACTAACCCTTTACAAACTCTCCCAAAAAATATTTAATAGAAGATGAGGAAACACTTTCCAACTCATTCTACACTGATACAAAAACAAAACAAAGACATCATATGAAAAGAAAATACCAGACCAATATCCATTTTGAATATAAAAGCAAAAGTCTTAGTAGAAAACTAGGGATCCAAATTCATCAGCAAAAGGACCAAGTGGGATTTCTCACAGAAATACAAGGTTTGTTTAACTTATGAAAATGAGTTACAGATCAATGGATTAGAATTGAGAGCCCAGAAAAATACCTTACATTTATAGTTAACTGATTCACAAAGGATATTTCAATAAAGCTATAATTTTAAAAGTGAATGGTTAAAAAAATGAGTCTGAAAGAGTAGTGAGACTTCATTTATTTATTTTTGAGACAGAGTCTTAAGCTGTCGCCCTGGGTAGAGTGCTGTGGTGACACAGCTCACAGCAACCTCAAATTCTTGGGCTTAAGCAATTCTCTTGTCTCAGCCTCCCAAGTAGCTGGGACTACAGGCACCCACCACAATGCCCAGCTATTTTCTGGCTGTAGTTTTCATTGTTGTTTGACAGGTCTGGGCTGGATTCAAACCTGCCAGCTCCAGTGTATGTGGCTGGTGCCATAGCCACTGAGCTACAGGCATGGAGCCAGTAGTGAGACATCTTTAAAAATAAGAATTTTATCCTTTTCCTTTATGAGCAGTGATAATAAGGAGGCAGGGGAGAACTTTTTGTTTCTTTGAGTTCAATTTATGGCACAAACGACCAGAGGAAATCAATGACCAGCAAGATCTCTCTCATTCTTTTTTCTTATTTAGTTAATCCTCCCTTCCTTCCTTTCCCCTCCTTCTTCCTTCCCTCCTTTCCTTTCTTCTTTAATAAGATGATGAATTTTCTCTGTATCAATAACACATACCTATTGTACCCTACAGCTTTGTATACCTTTTTGAGTCCAGATACTTCTTAATTTTTTAAAAAAGGGAATCATTCAATAAAGAGTATGTAAGAAGTCTGGGCATGGTGGCTCATGCCTGAAATCCTAGCAATCTGGGAGGCCAAGGGGGGTGGATCACCTGAGCCCACAGGTTTGAGACCAGCCTGAGCCAGAGAGAGACCTCATCTCTAAAAATAGCCAGGCATTGTGGCATTTACCTGTAGTCCCAGCTACTTGGGAGGCTGAGGCAAGAGAATCACTTGAGCCCAATAGTTTGAGGTTGCTGTGAACTATGACATCACAGCACTCTACTGAGGCTGACAAAGTGAGATCCTGTCTCAAAATTAAAAAAAAAAAAAAAAAGAGTATATAAGAATATCAAGTAACACTTACCTATGGCATCTATGTTCCAAGATGTTATGTCAGATTTAATTATACCATCTGCATTTTGAGCTTCCACTTGAATGGTGCAATTATCTCTGTTTGTTACTCTTGGAGGAAAAAAAGAGCACGAAGCACGATTCTCACTTGTAGAACTATTGATTGTACAACTCTCAATTTTATTTCCGAAAGAGCTTTGAAGGAAAAAACAATTTAACATGAGATTAGTACAATAGTTTTGAAACATAGCCACAGTTAATGTTTTAAGCATTATTTGTTAGTTTTACTCTGGGTCTCTCTTGAGAAGTGTATAGTCCAGGATTTAGTTACCCTCTCTCCAAATTCTTTCCTCAACTCTAAGGAAAGGTAAACATATCCTTTCAGGAGCCACAAGACATCCTTGGAAACCTGTAAGCTCACCAAAAGCTACATTTGGCAAGTACTTTTGGCAAGAAATAATGAACAGCTCCTGAAAATCTCAGATTACAGCCTTAAAAATTCATTCTTAAAAAACAAACAACAACAAAACATGTGTATTACACTATTTATAAAATATATCTCAAAGAGGATATGTTAAATAAATTATGGTAAATACACATATATAATTTAAAGTGGTGGTTTTTTAAACACTGAATTTATTGCTATAGAAAGACACTTCTATTGTTTGTGTAAAAAACAGGTGTATATCATGTATAAAATGATCACAGTTATACAAACATATATAGCTATTTACAATTCATAGTGTCTGGAAAGATCATTAAAATAGTAAAGTTGTTACCTGGAAATTTTCAACATTTTTCAGGTTAAATTTTTGAACAGTGGTATATATTGTTTTCAGAAAACTCATTAAACTAGGTAGATAGATAGATGACATATACTATAAAGTTGCAACTTAATAAAACAAGTGCACATATTAGTGGGAATCAAATGGGTGGGTATAACCACAGTCCACGTGTTTCTGGGAATTTTGAGGAGGTGAAGCTGGCTGAAGGAGGCCCACTTTGCAAGGTGACAGGGCTTGCTGGGATGTGGGAAGGGAACAGAAGTTATACACATGGAGTCATGGAATCTTGAAACTAGCAAAGATCTTAAGGTTTTTGTTGGTTATTGTGCAGTACAAAGATGGCCCCCTTGGTAGTGTTTTGTTGTGGTTACAAGCATGGGTTCTAGAAACAGACCAGCTTTGAATCCTGGCCTTGTTCCTATTCATTGTGTGACGGGGGCAAATCCTTTGAGAAATGCCCTTTCTGGCCTTTCCATATCTCTAGACATCCTTTGCATCTCAGTTTAAAACTATCACTTCAGTGAAAGCATCGCCAAGTTCTTTTCTTTTCCAGGGAAAAGTTCATCCATTTTCATTCATTCGTTCATTCAAAACTTCACATTCCTATTGTTTTGGGTATCACTAGGATTTCTGCTTTATCATTAACACATTGTGATAAGCTCTCGGGTTGACTATCAACAAGGAAATCCTCCCAGTTTTTCCTGGAAGAGATATACTTGGTGATAAATTCACCAAAATGCAAGCAGTCTAGGAGTCCTAGAGAGCCCAGCCAGCTTGGGGCTGTTAAGCAGGGCTGGGGATAAGCCTGGAGACACCAGGGGTGTCTTCTTTCTATATATCCAACTGTTGGTAATAATGACAACTCACAGGGAAAGATGGAAGTAGAAGGGGGAATGTCTCTATAAACTAGAAAAATAGAGATAAATCTATTAAGTCTTCTAGATTTTCCTTCTACTAGTAATTTCTGTTCAATATTGGGCATAGAACCAATAAGTCTGGGGAAACAAGCCATTTGGACTATGGGTTATTGGGCCTTTATCATTCTTACTTTTAAAAGTAGAGGTGGGCAAGCTACATCCTGCAGGTCAAATACAGTCCAGTTCTTGTTCTTTTATGGCCCACAGGTTAAAAACCATTTTTTTGTTGTTAAATGGTAGAAAAAAAATAAAACAAAAAGCAACACTTTGGGGCATGTGAAAATTACATGAAATTCTAATTTCAGTGTTCATAAAGTTTTATTGGAAAAGTCACACCCATTGGCTTACAGATTGTTACAGCAGCTTTCACACTATAACAGTAACACTCAATAGTTTTGACAGAGACTAATCTCCTTCTAAACATTAATATATGTAGTATTTACTATCTGGTTCTTTTCTTAGAAGTTTGCTGGCTTCTACTTTGTAGCATCTCTTTGACATAGGTCTTTGTTGCTATCTCAGTGATACAAAGAATATTCTTTGCTTTTCCCCTTTCTTCCACTGTACAGTATAAGGTGGGTTTCCATTACAACATATGATATTATGGTTAAAAAAACAAAGCAAAAATCTTGGAACCATGGGCTTTCTTTTTGAAATGGAAGACAGGCTGGGTGTGATGGTTCATGCCTGTGATCCTAGCACTCTGGGAGACTGAGGCGGGTGGATTGCTTCAGCTCAGGAGTTTGAGACCAGCCTGAGCAAGAGTGAGACCCTGTCTCTACTAAAAATAGAAAAACTAACCACATGTGGTGGCACACACCTGTAGTCCCAGCTACTTGGAAGGCTGAGAAAAGAGGATCACTCAAACCCAAGAGTTTGAGGTTGCTGTGAGCCATGAGGCCACCACAGCACTCTCCCCAGGGTGACAAAGTAAGACTATGTTTCAAAAGAAAAAAAAAAGAAAGAAAGAAAGGAAAAGACCAAAGATCATCTTGCAATGGTTCCCAACATGGGTCCCCTTATTCCTAGAGAAACATGAAGGAACTAATAGATTTCATGAGCTACATTCCAAATTAAAGCAAGAAAATTCCCCACATACTCACTAAAACAACTAGATTCTGACTATAATTATAACAAAAAATTGTTAAACGTTTTATTCTAACTTTTTAATTAAACTGTTTATTCTAATAGAATAAAAAGGGGGTGCTTGAGGTTGTGAAGAAAAATTGGGGAATCGGTGTCCTGTGTAATACTGTTTGGCAGGGTCACACGGCAAATTAGTGGCAGACTGAGGTAAATCACCTCTTAGTTCTAAGTGTATAATCCTACTTATATCCAGATCCAGGAAGAATGAACAGTTTTATAACACATTCTAGAAAGAGAAGGGGTATCGCTGAATATAGTAAATGAATGCACTTTCCCACTGTGCTTATGTCACTAATGCCAGCCAGGAACACTAAGAGGAGGTTAACAGGTGGCTCTATCCCCCACCCCTGCGACTACAGAACCTGTCTTCATGGCTGCAAGTAGCCAAGATGGTGCCCCAGCCACTGGTTGTATATAGTAGTCACCCAGGAACTATAACTGAGAAAAGTTTTACCTTCTAAATGATATGAATCACTGAGAAAAGTTTTACCTTCTAAATGACATGAATCACAAATGAATCAGGAGCTTCCATCTCTCCCAATCCTTATCCCCACTGATAAAACCCAAGCTCTTGTACTTACTAAGTTCTCTTAACTCTGTACTGGGTATAACTGGTTTCCTTCCCCTGATTCCAAGTGCAAGTTAAATTTTTCCTATAGTAGTAGATGCAAGAAATGTTCTCAGGCTTAGCTGGCAGAGCTAAATAAAACAAACAAACAAACAAAAATAAATAAATAAAAACAATAATTTCAGTACACAATAAATATTGCTAGCATTGAACATTTTAATTAAAACAGGCTGATCAAAAGCAAAATTTGTTGGTTAGTTGCCAGGTACATTAAGTTCTCCTAATCAGATTCATGGAGACAATCTAACTCTATTTTTCTAGTTATTCCCTTAGAAGAGCTAAATTCCTACTTTTGAACTAAAATAAAATCTTAAGTCCCCCAGCCAACTGAATTGACCCCCTCTTGTCCAAGGGGACCCCAGAAAAACCTTAAAGCTGAGTTAAGAAAGGAAGTCAGACCTGCCTTGTGTTCCCTGTCCCTTTTTGGAGATACACTTTGTAACAATAAATACCAAATGATTTAAAGGTCTAAAGCTATACAAGACAAAACTTAAACCATACCTATAGGCCATCAATTTACTTAACAGATAGACAATTAGAATTTTAGTAAGCATTGGGGTAGCTTGTCTCTGACTGACATCCGTAAGTGAAAATACTCCATGGCTTTAGATAAAGCTTCATTTCTTTAACCAATTACAAACAAAGAATGTTTAAATACACCTATAATCTTAAGCCCACCCCCACCCCACCACTCCATTCCCCACACCGCTTTGAGATATCCCATCTTTTGGGGTCAAATCAATGTACACCCGTAGTGTTTTATGTGCAATTCTTGCCTCCTTTAATATTTTCTCAGAATTCTTGAGGCATGTGCTCTGGGCCAGACACACACATTCAGATCAGAATAAACCCCTTTAAATTACTTTTCATAGTTTTGTTTTTTTTCCATTAACATACTTCTTAAGAAACACTTTTTACATTCTTACTCAAAAGCCAAACTTGAGAAACAAAAATTATTTAAACACCAGGCATATATAAAGTATTCAGTAAAGCATCAAAGAATAGAACCTGTCTTGAAAACTGGGTAGTAGATGATGTGGACATAAGTGAAAAATACAGAATGCTACACTTCAACCTTATCAACAATTGTCTTTTCCCATAAGAAAATTGAAATGTTTGAAATATCTTCACCTGTATTTCCATATTTTATTATGAAATATCTTCAGCTATATTTTCATAATTCATAAATCTTGCTCTTTGTATATCCTACCCAATAGCATCCATCCCTTCATAGGAAAAGATGATACTACCATCTACAACAGGGATCTAGACCCCTCAGGTCCAGAGGTAGAATTCAGGGGTCGATAAACTTAAATGGAGAAAATTTTATATCTTTAACTTTTAGTATCCTATTGCCAAAATTAAGAATTTCCTTCCTTCATGAATATAGTCAAAAAACTACTTGTACTGGCTTCCTTACCTGTGACTTTGTTGTAGGTGGCTGCATGCACAACTTTCAATGACCCCTATATCTTTATATAATCCTCTCCCTTAACTACGTGATCTTTTGAGTTGTTTCTCAGAAATTATGGATTTTCTATGAGACAGAAGAGATTATGAAGCCTACTAGGCAGACCTCCTGATGCCAAGACTTACCTTCCCCCATAACCTGCCCCCAATACTTCGTGGTCCCTTGTTAGTTACACCATAATCTTCCCCTAGGCATGTGGCTCCGCCTTAAAAAACCTGTGATTTCTGTTAGTTAGAGAAACAGATGTGAAGCAGACTCTCTCTTTCTCTTGAAAAGATGTCTTTCTTTTTTTATTTTTGTTTTATTTTTTTTTAATTTTTATTTATTTATTTATTTTATTATAGATAAAAATATGCACCATAGATGTGGCCCGACCCATCACCCTCCCTCCACCCAAACCTCCCCCCTCCCTTCCCCTTCCTTGGTCGTTTCCCCATAGTCTTGTGGTATAGTTGGGTTATAGCCTTCATGTGAAAGCTATAGTTTACCTTCATAGTAGGGCTGAGTACATTGGATACTTTTTCTTCCATTCCTGGGATACTTTGCTAAGGAGAATATGTTCCAGCTCC